>APFE030227322.1:61984-72327 GCA_000404065.3 Pinus taeda | reverse complement strand
AACATGTAACAATACATAGTACAATACTCCTCGCAAGTACTTAGTACTATCTCCACCTGTTACACACAAACTAGCTCAGATCTGAATCAATCGCTGGCTCAAATCTCCTCCGCTGCTTGCCTGCCTCCATTGCGCAATCCTGCATAGAGAATGATGAGAATGGCTAATCCATTCACGTTTTTCCCTTGTGTAACACTACGCAATCCTCATTGGCATTACTCAATCCATGCATGTGAAAATCACATGCACAACCATAGTCACAACTAACACCTGTCTTGCCCTTTCACTCACCTCTAACACTTGTCTCCACTGAACTGTCCATGCACTGAGTTAACTGATGTATTCTTCAGTTTCTTTATGAGTTAATAATTAGTGAATTAATTAATAACTAATTCACACCACTCAACACTTAGTCTATTGATCAGTTAGACTAAATACAACCAGTTCAACTAAGTCAAACTGAACACAACTCCATTAACTCCACATCCAACTCCACCAAACTCAACCAGTTGAGTTCTAACTGAAGTCCTGCATGCAATAGCTCAAGTAACCCAAAGGAACCACGTATTTCCTTCAGCCAGTTGCATGTGCCACATCCGTAGCTTGAACTGAAGTGCTCCAAGAGAATAAGATAATGTTTATAGTCCAAATATTATTAAGAGCTAATAATATTCGACTGTTCTATTTTTAGCCTGGCAGTCTAAAAATAGAATCCGCCCATATGTCTAAAAATAGAGGTCCATCTATTTTTACCAACATGACCAATCATCCACAAATAGCATCCGACAACTCATAGACCATGGTCCATATGTCTAAAAATAGACATAGTCTAAAAATAGACTTTGCGCCAAAAATAGCCTGCGGGCCCACTTAATGAAGGCGACTTCTTTTCACTAAGCTCCATCATCTTGTTGCATTTTCAACAGTGAAGGGAGAATACCAAGAAAAACACCCTCGAATGAGGGCTTATTGTAATTTGGTTTTAGACATTTCGAGGTTGTTTCCAGATTTTAACTTGACATGCATCCTCGTGCACAGAATGTTATCGCAGATTCCCTTGCAACAGCAGTAAGTAACTTGAAGATTCCGATGAATTCAAACAATAAGTTTGAAATTCATGTGAAACATTGCCCAATTGTCACTGATAATCAAAGATATTGGCAGGTGTTTTAGGATGACAAAGAGATTGAAGAATTTCTGCGAAATGAAGGCAAATATCAAGACACTTCTATAGATGGCGAGCAAGATAATGGCGAACCGGCCTTAGAAGTAAATCAGATGGAAGTTTTGCAGTTGAAGGATAATGTCATCCCTAAAGGCCTTATACCTTTAGAGGAATTATTTGACCAAGATGATGTAGCCCAGAAACCAAGTTTTATGCCGACTGAAAAGGGAGCTGAAGATGTGAATATCAAAACAACAGAAAATCCAAAGATGGTGAAGTTGTCAAAGGCATTGCCTCCCCTGGTAAAGGCAAATACATTAGTTATTGTCTTCATTTACTGATGTATTTGCATGGGACTATTCAGATTTGAAGGAGTACAATAAAGTATAATTCAGCACATCATTCCAATTAAGCCAAACCAAAAGCCATTTCGCCAAAAATTAAGAAGGATCAATCCTAAGTTGCTGCCATCAATAGAGAAGGAAGTGAATCAATTATACAAGGCTGTTATAATCATTCCAATAAGATTTTTAGAATGGATTTCAAATTTGGTGCCCGTGCGGAAGAAGACATGTGAGATTAGATTATGCATTGATTTCAGAAATTTGAATAAGGTGTCTTTGAATGATAATTATCCATTGCCAAAGATGGACCACATACTCCAAAGAGTGGTCGGGGCATCTCGTATGTCGCTGCTCGATGGGTATTCTAGATACAATCAAATTTTAGTTCATGAGGATGACAGGGACAAAACAACATTCACCACCCCGTGGGGGACTTTCCATTATGCCAAGATGCCATTCGGTTTAAAGAATGTTGGTGTAACTTTTCAGTGGGCTATCGATATCGTCTTTGCAAATGAGAAAGATGTATTTTTAGTAGTTTATCTTGATGATTTGATAGTTTTTTTTTTTTTTTTTTTTTTTTTTTAGATGAGGAACATCTTTACCATTTGAAGATTGTTTTTCAATGGTGCAGAAAGTATGGCATATCTCTTAATCCCAAAAAGAGCTTATTTTCCATGGATGAAGGGAAGCTTCTCGGTCACATCCTATCTAAGGAGGGCATCTACATTGTTCCTGCTTGAGTGGAAGTCATTCAGAAAATTGATTTTCCCCGTAGTAAAAAGGAGATCCAAGCATTCAATAGTAAAACGAAATTGTTACGTCGTTTTGTGCCAAATCTAGTGGAACATTTGAGGGAAATCACAAACATGTTAAAGAAAGATAGTGTAGTAGAGTGGACCGAAGAAGCTATCAAGTCTTTCAATTTGGTAAAGTTAGGTCTTTCTTCAGCTCCAAATTTGATCAGCCCAGATTACTCCCAAGATTTTATTTTATTTTCATTCGCTTCAGAGCATACTATGGCAGCGATCTTAATGCAGAAAAGAGATTAGCTTGAGAAGCCAATTGCCTTTTTCAGCAAAACAATAAGAGATGCAGCCTTAAAATATAACATTATTAAGAAGCAAGCTCTTGCCTTGGTGAAGGCTTTGAAATATTTCTGAGTATATATTTTGCATTCTCATATTCTTGCTTATGTCCCTAATGCAACCGTCAAAGATGTTTTAGTATGGACAGATCCAAAAGGGAGACGAGGCAAATGGGTCTCAACTTTGTTAGAATATGACTTGGAAATAAAGCCAACAAAGCTCAGCAAGGGGCAAGGTTTGGCAAAATTGATGGCAGAGTCTAATTTGCATGCCTTGGACATAAACTTGATTGCTGCCATGTTCAAAGAAGATGAAGACAACTCACTTGTTCAGGTATCTGAAATTTTTATCCATTCTCCTTGGTATTCAGATATTGTATATGTGCTCCAAAATCTTTCATCGCTACCGGCAACGGCGAAAAATAAAAGTAGAACTCTGAAATTAAAGATTGCCAAATTTTGTATTATGAATAATGCATTGTATTGGAAAGATTCCGGAGGTATGTTGCTGAATTGTTTGGTTGAGGAGGAAGCAAAATAGGTCATGGATGATTTTCACAAGGGAGATTGTGGAGGTCACCTATTTTGGAAGACGACGATAAATAAAATTTTGAGAGCAGGATACTATTGGCCTACCCTCTTTGCTGATGTTTATAAAACTATTACAAGTTGCCACGAATGTTAAATTTTTCAGGGAAGGAGAAAATTACAGCCACTACCTCTCAAGCCGGTTGAAGTAAGTGCTCCATTTCAGTAGTGGGGCCTTAATTTTATTAGAGATATCCACCCTACATCTTCAGCTCAGCATAAGTGGATCTTAACAGTGACAGATTATTTTACAAAATGGATTGAGGCAATCCCCATGCGGTAGGCCATAGATGTGGTAATAATTCAGTTTCTTGAAAATAATATTTTGTCACGTTTTGGTTGTCCTAACAAGCCAATTACAGATAATGTAGCATATTTCAAATCTAATAGGATGATTGAATTTTGTAACAAATATCAAATTACCTTGGGCATTCTACTGCATACTATTCACAAGATAATGGATTGGCGGAATCTTCAAATAAATCATTGGTTAACATCATCAAAAAGCCGCTGGAAACAAACAAAAAGAGCTGGCACAAGAAGCTTGTTAGTGCACTATGGGCAGATAGAGTAAGTCAAAAGAAATCAATTGGCATGTCTTTGTTTGAACTAGTATATGGTGTTGACACGGTGTTCCCGACGTCTCTCGCAGTCTCAATGGTAAAACTTCTGCAGGAAGCTGGCAGCAAAGAGGATCATTTTCAGCAAAGGATAAACCAAATGATCCATTTACAGCAGATGAGAGAGGAGGTTTTCTAGAATACCTTCAGGCTGCAAGAGAGAATCAAGAAAATCTATGATCGGAATGCAAAGGCAGATAAGTTTTAGATTGAAGACATAGTGCTCAAGTGAGATGCTAGAAACGAGGACAAAGGCAAGCACGGAAAGATCGAGAATCTGTGGAAGGGACCATATAGAATTACTGCATATCGTGGTCAAAATGCTTTTCTCCTTAAAGAAAAGAACGGGGACGATTATCCAGGAGAACCGATCAATGGTCAGCTGTTGAAACGGTATTATCTTTGAGATATTTTCTGCTGTCATAATTTGTCATTGTACATACCATTTTATTTCCTTCATTGCAAGTGTGCACTGTCATCATTCAGTTAGTTTGGCGCCCGAAGTGAAGGCTATAAAACTGAAGGCTTGATGTCAGTTTTTGATTACTTAGTATGGATTGTTTGAGTAAGTTTTCTGTCATGTAATTGAGTCAGTTTCGATTCAAGATGTTGGTTTTATGTTTGTTGAAGTTATTGACTCCATTTAGCCTAATGGAAGAGGCATTGTCTGCTTTCCAGAGAGTTGTAGTTCTTGGCACCTCCCAAGAGCTACCATCCCCATTGGAGCCAATGTTAGTGTCGGTACCTTCATACCTCCATTAGTGATCAAAATTCTCTTTTTGCATGCATTTTAGGTGTCTCATCCGATCAGCTGCATTTCATTAGGTCATGGATCATCTGATGTTAGTGGTTTTTTTTATTAATTTCCCTCATGCTTTTCATCTGCTAGCCTATTTGCACATGTACAGATCACTTGCAGTAGTTATTTTAGGGTTTTCAAGTCTCATTAGGTCTAGGGTTTGTCACCATGGTCTTTAAAAGTTCAATAACAGGCCAGCAGTCACATGAGGATGTTCAATAAGTTCATAAAATCACAAAATTTACTTATAATTTGCTTCATAAAGGGTTTTTACCTCAAAACTCTGTTTTGAGGTGAAAACAGGGTTTTTCCATTTCTTGTACAAATTTTATGTAATTTTATTGTTTTCAAATGTAATACGTATCATCTACATCCCTGGGTCACCTTGCCAAACTTCTGCACTCCAGCTCCTGCAAAAGAGACAAGAAAATCCAAACATTAGTCCATCAAATGACAAAAAGAGAGTCAAACTGCAAAATAGAGTTTTAAAGAACAAAGTGAAAAGGAAAATTTTAGAAAGTGGGTTTTCTAAATGCAAAATTAAAGTCAAAAGTATATAAAGGGATCATTTGTGTTGAAGACTTCATTTATGCTATAAGTGAGAGAACAAGGCGAAAATCACGTTTTGAGGTAATCAGAGGGAAATTGCAACAATTTTCAAATTTCTTCTTGGCGCGGCGCACCTGGGTATTGGCACGGCACACCTGCTCAGCACTACGCACCAGGCGCAAAAATTACAAATAAGTTTGAACGGGCGCGATGCACCTGCCAAGCGCGAGGCACTTGGGCGTTAGCGTAGCGCAACAATCGACCAACTTCAAAACTCATCTAATCGACCTTCTAAAAGCTCCAAATTTCCAAATACTATACCTCCAAGTACGTAAACCCTCCAAATTTGCCATAAAAATATATTTGGTCATCCTTGATGGTGTTTTGAAAGGTGAAAGTTCAAACCCTAAATTGCTGCACAGTTATATTGCAAAATTGCCTGGGGTTTTGCAGTTTTTGTCATTCTTGTTGTTTGTTTACTCCTTTGCATAATTTGCTCTTCACTACATTTCCTTACATTTTCTTCCCCTTTCCCTCTCTCATTGACACTTATCCTACCCTCTATCCCCAAACCCTAAAACCCTAACACCTAATTCCCACTACTCCCACTATTCCCCAAACCCTAATATTCAATCCCAAAACCCTATCACTCCCTAATAACCCTACAACAAGCATCAAAAGCTTCCACTCATTTGTCCCATTCATCAAATCCCAAAGAAGAAAACATCAGTCACCTATTCTTGAAATAAGATCTCTTCATACTCATCATTTTGCATCATATAGTGGCAAATATGGAAACAGATTCAACTTATGAAAGGGATGAGGAAACTATGAGTGATTCCTCTCAAGAGATTCATGCACCAAGAAAATTACATAAGGGAGGAAAACACATCCAGGAGGAACCCACCACACTCACAGTGTTATTGGCTTGTCCCCTTGTAGTAACATGTTTCAAACATCAGTCTTGCTACCAGTTTTGTGAGATGGTGGGAGGGTGAAATACCACCATGAACTTGCTAGACTATTTGTCCTTCATCTTCACAATGTCAAGGTGAACTTAGCAGGTGTTTCCTTCACTTTGACACTTGAAACTATAGCTGCAGCAACAGGTATTCCAAATGTAGGTGAACAATGGAACAAAAGACAACTTGTGGGCAAAGAGAATGATGAGCCTTATATCAAGGCTAGTTATCAAAAGCAAATTAGTAGGGTCTTTCCTTTCAGATACCTACATGACACTTATGCTCCACTCATGAAGCTTATTATCAAATACTTCACCTGTGAAGGGAGATTTTCTCACTTGTACACTTATCATGTTAGACTATTGATGCATTTCACTAGAGGGAGGATGATGAACCTCCCCTATTTCATATGCAGAAACATTGAGAAAATGGATACATTGGTGCAAAGAAAACCTCTTCATCAACAGTTCAACAACATTTGTCATTTTTCATTGATCAAGATTGTTGTTTTGCATAAGCTGAGTTGGTTGAATGTTTCATGGGATACTTTCATTTCACATGAGGTCTTCAAAAGCCCTCAAGTGACCCTATCAATGTTTCAAGAGGAAGGAGGGCCTTCAAATCAACTAGAGACTTATGAGACTCAAGCTACAGGTGTGCCAGTATTTGTCATTTATGATAAATGCACAAGGATATTATTTGCAGTTGCCAAACAAGTACTATCTCCATCTATGGTGGAAGGGGTCTCGTTTCCTTCACCAGACAACAGGCAAATGCTATCTTGACCCAGGGTGAAAGGGGCTTTGCCTTCTTCTTCAGCAGAGTAGATATAGGATAAAGGGAAGCAACCATTGGATGAGGAAGGGCCTTCTGAAGGTCAGGAGAGAGATTTTATTTTG
Organism: Pinus taeda; assembly: GCA_000404065.3. Taxonomy (NCBI): domain Eukaryota; kingdom Viridiplantae; phylum Streptophyta; class Pinopsida; order Pinales; family Pinaceae; genus Pinus; species Pinus taeda. The sequence goes on along the minus strand of APFE030227322.1, from coordinate 65,314 downwards.
ATTCAGGATGAGGATACTGATTTGGGCTCCCAAAGCTCAAGACTCAAGGAGAACATCAAAGAACAAGAAGCTGAAATCTATGCCTTATCTCTTAACCTTGAAAGGGATAAGTGGATCATTAATTACCTTGAGCAATGAAACAAGCAGTTGGAAGATAAATAGAAAATCATGGAGTTGCAAACCACAAGGGAAAACAAGCAAGCAACAAAAAGAAAGAAAGTCAAATTGACACCCCTCGAGCAAGAGATTGATGCTGACCAGGAATCATGGCTAGAGAGGGTGAATATGTACTTGGAGAAGTTGCTTGAGAAGGCCAATAAGGAGAAAAAGATGTTGCGGCACATGGCTTATCACTATTTGGCACGAAACAAAATTTGCAAAACTAGGATAAGGTGCCTAAAAGCCAAGTTGAGGAAGAGTTTGAGGAGCCAGAAAGAGCAAGATAAGCTCAATATCTTGGCTGAAGCTTCATTGGCCCAGCATAGTACTTGATGTAGATCACTCATGCCAAATTTCAAGAAATTTGGCAAACTCTTTGGCAATTTTGAATTTTTCAAGGAAAAAACAGGGTTTTTTGGCAGGTGCGTAGCGCCACCTAGCGCTCGCTTTTGATAGGGACCTTATTTGCAGGAAAACTTTGCATTTTTGGATTCCTCATGAAAATTATACATGCCCAGAGATTACTAGGAAATTTTGACAAGTTTTGGGTCACCTAAAGGGCCAAAAACACCTCAAAAATGCCCTCTCTGCCACTTTTTGGCTACATAGGAAGCAGCGTTGGGAGAACTGATTTTTGGAGGGGCGAATGAGCACCAAATTCAAAAATTCCACTTGTCCTAGAAATTAGATAGATAGACCTTTCTAAGAAGCCAACTTGGAGAAAATATGGTGAAGGGGAAGGCCTCCAAATTCAACTAGGAAAAAGCGTTACGCACAGAAAAAGTGGTGCTACGCACAGGATGAAAAAGTGCCAATTTTGCTCAAAAACTTTGTTTTTTCACCTAGTTTTCTTCTAGTTTGACTTTTTCTCTCTTATGGTCAAATTCATGAGCTGACATGATGTAAATTAATATACTATGATTTTAAAATGATAAAAATTGACTTGATAAGATAGATACATTAGTTGTAGGTGGTTTAGAGTTGAATGAATCAGTTTCCTAGGTTTTAGAGGCAAGTTATTCCACTATCTATTTTTGTGTTCCTAGTTTAGATATGGTTGAAACCACCCCCTCTTCTCATGGATTCGACCCATGATGGATAGCACAGGTGGTTTGGAGGTCTATATCATGTGTTTTTTTTGTCATTTTCAAAGGTTGGACTCTTGTGAAAGCTTTGAGCATCATTGTACATTCATCTCTGCAGTTTGGCAAGGAAATAGACCAAGGTTTGCAGCATTTTTTGGGATTCTTGTGGCAAGGTGATTTAGTATTGTTTCTCATTCTGTAATTCATGTGTTTATGTGTGCCATTATCTCTATCTTTTTCAGCTTAACTAAATGAATCAAGTATAAAGGTGGAAATCATTGATGTTGCAGTGCTCTACCTTAGGGTTTGTTTAACTTTACGTGTTTTATACTGTTTGAAGAGGGCTCATGACACTTTCATGCCCTCTCCAACTCCTCACTAGTCTTAAGACTCTCCATTTCACTTAATTCAAAGTAATAAAGCATTTTCCTACCGCGCCCTATAGAAATCTCTGCAAGACTGAGTTCATTCCCCGGACCCAAAACTGTCTTTTACATTTGATCCATCAAACCAACATAAAATTCAATCAAACTCCTCTGAGCATATACCTAGCCTACAATTAGTCTTTACATCAGTCATCTCAAGACTCATTTGCTATATTTTCCTGAGATTGACAAGGAGAGATCCCTCTCCCGACCTGGTAGGGCTAGCTACCAGGTTAAGCGTGGTTTGATGTTACCCTAGACCTACCTTTCTCAGCCTGAGGTAGATTTAGGCCCTAACAGACCTAATACCTAGTGACAAAATTTTACTTGAAAACTGACTGAAATGACAAGATTTGACTTTGACACTCTGAGACCACTTTGTAAGAGCATGTTTGATCACTGGTGGAAGGTTTCAAAGACTAACACTAACAAAAACCACTTCAAAAATGTTCTCCATAATTTTTATCTTTCCAATGAGTCGTCCTCAACCTCACTTGGCCAAGTACAGCTCCATTTATGAGTTTCTAAAGTTGGAGTATTAAAATTGCTAGAATTTTATAATTTTTGTTGCCTCGACTAAAAATCAAAGTTTTTAATTAAATTCTAATCCTAAATTAAACTATAGTTATTATTTAATTAATGCTAATTACAAACTAAATTAATTATTAACAAAATTTAACTCTGCGGAAAAGACTAAACAGCATGTGAGGACTGATCTTCCCGATTATCAGACTACGGGGACCCGCCGCTTTGGACTGAGGAAGCAGAGCATTTCTCCCGACAATGAAAGAGACCTGTCGGGCAAGCGGGGTAAGGGACAGAGAGAGTCTGTGAAGGAGGAGGGCGAAACTTCCAGGCGCTCGGGCAAAGGCAGAAAACCCAGGGAAACTGTTAACCTCCGCGTTCGTCGAGCAGAGCAGGCCTTTATCCGTCACTCCCACCCGGCTGTGCGACGAATCATGGATTACCTTGAAGAGGAAGCGCTGCAGAATCAGTCTGATGAGGAAATGGAAGAATTAGAATATCTCCTTCATGACCCGGGTCATACTAGAGGAAGGATGTCCTTAATCAAACAATCGCTGCATATTTACTGGGTAATGAAGGGGCTTCTGGCTAAGGCCATGGAGCACGTGGCCAAAGAGATGGTGGAGCTGGCTCTCGGAGATCAAAATATTCGCAGAGAACTGAGCTACCTGCGTATTGTTATGACAAAGCAGGAGGAGCAGTTGGATGCTATCCAGCAAATGCTAAATCGAGACCACTCTAGACCAGAGGGAGCTGCAAACAAGCATACGGACGGCGGCATCGACTGAGTTAATAGATGGTTAGAAACTGCAAGTGGTTTTTTTGTTTTGGTTCTGTTCATGTGCAAGATAGGAGTAATCAAGTTATGCAGACTAGTAGTTTTAACAATAGTTTCAGTAAGTCTCAAGACTGCATAGTTTACTTAGCTAGGCTTGCCAGGCTGTGGACCTATTATTTTTGGGCTGCTATTAAAAACTATAGATGGTGCTATGTCCCGGTTTCCCCTTGAGGGCGGGCTTAAATTGTTTTTCTGGATATGCTGTAATGCTCTGATGTTCAAAGTAATAGAATGAGTACCATCCTAGCTTACAAAAAAAAAAAAATATTAACAAAATTTAATTAATATATATACAAAT
>APFE030227322.1:22565-35146 GCA_000404065.3 Pinus taeda | reverse complement strand
AAAAAAAAAAAAAAAAAAAAAAAAAAAAAAAAAAAAAAAAAGGTGATAACAGTGGCTCCACTAGGGATAGTATGCCCCCTATGGTATGCTAAGAACTAGTAGCTCCAGTGCTGTATTCCATTCCTTTAAAAATAAAGACTCTGAAATTCTACCCAATTTGCTTCAAAATGTACCTATTAAAACTTACTCAGTCAACCTTGAGCTTATTTACATTTTTCTACCTACCTACCCTATCAATTGTAAAGTCATTTCAGCTCAATCAATGTGAAATTTCCAATGTATCCAATCATTTGTTTTATCTGATATTTGAGTTTTTAACTGCATCGGAGTTCAAAGAAACTATGATATTGTGATGACCACTGCCACTGAAATTGCCTCTGATCTTCATAGAAAAATTGAAACACTGGAGAGTAAAACTCTTCCATGTATGTAGCTATAGGATCCCAGAATACATGATCAGCTTGATGATCCTCATAACATCCTGTTACTTCTAACAACTGATCTTTAGTGACACAACATTTATTTGACAAGTTATCCAATTTCTTTTCTGCATGATTCATGTAAACAATGTAATTTTCCTCACTATTATGATCATTCTTTGAAGTAATCTGCTACAAGGAATTACAAAAATGATCAACCTTTTCCTCTGCCTGAGGGCTATAAAAAATTTCTTCTAGTATTTATTCTTGGTGTTTGCAACTATTTTCATCTTCATAATGATTCGAAGACTGACAAGTCTGCTACATCTCTACATCAATCTCGGAGGATGTAATATGATTTTCATAGGTATACTCTTGTTGATTTCTATGTTGCATGTCATGGAATGTTATCCTTTCTTCTAGTTGTTAAAATGTATTGTTATGAAGAGCCTCTAAAATTTCTTCATCCATGAATTCATCATCATCATAACAATCCTCCAAATATTGAATAAAACTCGCAGAATGTTTACAACAATCTTTGACCAGCAATAAGGAGGGATGACACTTTTTATACATGTCATAGAATACATCATGGAAATTAGCAAGCGAATATATTGAACCATTTTCCAAACCTTTATACCAAGACCATGCCTTTCCTTCTAAATTGGACATAAACATCTTCATGAGACAATCTTCAGGGAACTGAAACTTAAGACTATGTACACACATATGGAACCTAACCAAATGAAGAGCAAAATTGTCTTTATTTTCATCTTTGAATGTTGGAAGATCATCTAACCATTCGAACTTTGGCATAGGATTTGGAAAACCAGGGATATGAGACCGATTCATAGGGGCATACCTGACATTCATTCTTGCAATGACACTCATCTTGAAACTTCTTCAAGCTACTCATCTTCTAGCAGTGGAGTCACCTTCCAATTTGCTATTTGATGTGTGGAGTCACCAAGGTAGATGCAGCCTCAAACAACTTTATGAGCTCTTGCTACCTTTAGAAGTTCAACTTCTAGATTTTGAGAATAAGTAATCTTTAGACTCCCGACGGATGCACCAAAATGTTGTCACCAAAATAGGACCCTGATAGGTTGCTCATCAGACTATCTCAGTGTAACTATTTCAAACCAATCTTTTAGCTAAGGCTTAGCCTCCTCAACCTGAGAGGGCTCTCTCAAAGGGTTAATGATATTGATTAAATATATAGATAGATGGCTAACTCTATGGTTTGTGATTGTATATGTTTATAGGTTGAAAGATGGAGACTTGCTACCATTGGGCTATGGAGTCAGTGATAGAGATAAAGATAACAAATAGCTCTTCTTATAAAATCGAGGCTTGTATATACTTCAATGAAAGAATAACACATTCAGGAAAGTCTCAATAACTTGAAGTTCATAGAAGTCCGAGCATGTGGGCATGAATTCTGAGTAATGACACATCAAGGTATTCAAAAGGAAGGTATTAAAAATGATTCATCGGAGTTTAATACTTAAAGAAAGTTAGAGCATGAGTAACCATGAATTCTGAGTAATAAGTATTAAAACATTGAAGAAAAACATCCAAAGATAGGACCCAAGAACTCAATTCACCATAGTTTAACAATTAAAGGAAGTCAGAGCATGTTCCTCCATGAATTCTAAGTAATAAGCATTAAGACTATGGAAGCAAAACATATCAAAGATCAAAGATAAAGCTCACTGAAGTACACTAATAATCTCAGATTCAGAAAAGTTAGACTGCTTGTGTATATATCAGTCCCTCCACTGCATTTACAAAAGTAGTCTTTTTTTATAACATTTTCCAATCTGTGAAGGAATTCCAGTTCTTGTCTTTTATAGATTTATCATTACAATCTTGGATTCCCTAATCCAACTTGAGGGGAATTCGAATTTCCTAGCTTGACACCTATTCTAACCATAAAACAGACTATTAATTACAAGTAACAGTTAACTTATTGCCTTAGAGTCCTAATACAATTAGGAGAAAAACTCATTATTATGACTAAAACAACCTTATCTAGGAATTAAAAATTCTCTTTGACACCTATAACTCCATGAATTCTAATTTGATGAAGCCTTTAACCTTGTTGTTGGATTCTGTTGACTCATCCCTTATCTGCCCTGAAGACCAGGAACCTGTTTCCTACATTTAAGATTTAACCTTCATTGATGCTTTTTGAATCCATTTGCTGACCAAATTGACCTTTTGAGACAAGAGATATGTGTTATCACTTCTATATAAATTTTCTCTTCCACCTGTACGAAAATCAAGCCCTTGAAGGAGTATAATGAGAGCTGATCTGGCTGCTAAAAAACTACACCTATAGCAGTTTCATAGCGCGCTACGAAACTACTGTGTATGTCTTTTACACAGCTCTTTTCAAAAAATTTAGTCTTCAAAACTTCTTTCACTTTTTCCATGATATATATAGGCTTTAATAATCAACATAGATCATCTTTTAAATACTTTCAAGAAATAAAATCCTTCTCCTTGACAAAACTACATCAAGAAATTGTAACTTACTGTTCTGTTCTAGCTGAAAAATAGGTGTTGGAACAGAGCTTTTGTCTCCTCATCAAAAATGTATTTTGAAAAATTGAAGGAGGCTTTTAGAGACCACTCTGTTCTAAACAAAAACCTCTCTTGGTTTTTTCCAATACCTCTCCTACTTCCCAAAAATTGTCTTTGAATATCAGGTGTAAACTGGAAAATTCTGATTTCTGAAAATATGGCTTCAAAGAAAGCCTTGTATCTCCCAACTGGTAACACTTACCAAAAAAGAGAGATAGGTTATTGTAGTTGAAGGTTTTATGAAGAGAAACCTCCTTCCAAAATACTTTTGCATGTACCCAGAAATGGATCTTGAAAAAGACTACTAAAACTAGAAAGCAGAATGTTTCTCTCAATGACTTTCAGCCATTTTGTATCACAAGTTGAGTCATCAACTTCTCCTAACTCATAATGAAATTGAAGAAACTGAAAGAGGTTTTTGTAGATAGATATTTTAGGAAGAAGCACCTCTTTCAGTTTTCCAAAATATGCTTTCAGTTGCTCAAAAGACCCCTTGGAAGTGGACTACTTAAAATAGAAAACATAGTTTTTTCCGCCGAAAAAGGCCACTTCAGCAAAAGAAGCTTGTATTAGCTGAAAATGAAGACCAGACATTGCAAGCATCAAAGTAGTTACAATCTCCAGAAGTTCAACCTTACATAAAAAGCAAAACCATCAACCATCATCACATTTGTGTTCTGGGTATATATAGAGTTTCATTACAAAGATATTTTGCTATTCTGGACGTGGAGGGGTCATAATGGACCACCAACTGCTTTAACTCTCTGATGGAGTCTTTGCTATGACCTGCTTGCTTTAATACACAAAATTGATCTTCTTGGATGCTCTGATGTCTTTCTTTAGTAGGTGGAGTATCATATGGGAGAAATTTCGTAACTATTGAATGAATTCAACTGCTCGAGGCATGTCCTTTCTCTTCTCGGCCATTCTGTTTCTCGAATGCAGTTGTTGAGGAGTAACTGCTCGGAGTACTAAACACTGGCCACCTTTGTCCTTCAGATGCACGGCATGACCAGGGTGTGTTGAATGCACGGCGGATGTACGAGCGGGCGAAGAATAGATATCAGCTGTCGGATCACAGAGATGGACGACAGAGATCTTTTGGCGGAGGTATTGGGAAATACAGCAGCGGAGTGAACACGGGCCATTGGATCACGGGCGAGTAGATACAATGGTCATCGGGCATCAAAGGTACGCAGGATTTAACGGGCGGGGATGAAGGACGGATAGTAAGTAGTATTGCCCGCACCGCTTTTCGGAGGTGGGTGGTAATCATACGCAGGCTCACGATCATAATAAGAGCATGACGCGTGGCGGATGGGACAGGGGGAAACCGCTTTCCTAGTGAGTTAACGTGCGGGAAGTTCATGGGATGGAGAGAAGCGAACGTCGTTGGATTGTGAAGCAGACGATCGGATGGCGGGGGGGAATAAACGGGTTTTAACGCGCGGGGGAAAAATGCTGTGTTGGCGGGGACCGTTGGATCGGGACAATCAATGGCTATGAACAAAGAACGATGATCGGCTGTAGAAGCGCGGGGTCGCATGAACATGGTTCTTCGGGGGCTTAATTTTTGTGCTTTTCGATTAAGGAGTGGGGGCTAAGCAGGGGCTTTGTTGGGTTTCAGAGGATTTAAACAGGGAATGGAGAGGTTTTAGGAGGAAAAACAGAGATGGCGAGGCTATGGAGTATAAGGAAAATGAAGGAGAAGGGAGGAAAAAAGAGAAGGGAGGAAAAAACTGTTGTGATTTGCCTTTTCTGCATAAACACATGGCCGAGCTGATATTTGGTCCTCCAAATGCTGAAGTATGTAACAGAGCTAACACTGGCTCTTTTTGGGGATGAGATCCTCCCTGTGAGGTCTCAAGAACTACAGACCAATGCCTTTATACAAAACAAGCTTAAAAATATTGCCTAGTATTCCATTGGGCATGGAGTCTAATTAAGTCTATGCTAAAACCTGCAAAAGAACATGCTTATAATTGTTAAGGCTCAAAAACCTTAAACATAAATCCTCAAAAACTGGCCATCTACTAGGCCACCAAAATTGTTTCCCCTCCTCTCGACCGGTTCATCAAAGATCTGCAAAATTGGATTTATTTGATCATCTACCTCAAACAGTTTGTGGCATTTGAGCTTATCAGGTAGAGATGGCTTGTATTTCATCCCCTCTCTGCATGCTCTCATCCTTAGATGTTCTTCATGAGAGCCTTTGTACACCGGCTGAATAACAATGGCTGATGTGTACTTGACTATGTCATGTGTAGCCTGCACAACTAATATAAATGGTGAACCAATGTATTGTTGTGTGGGGGACACAAAGACTTCATCTGCTCCTGCATATTTCTTAGAACAGTGGACATCCAAGGAGGTGTCCCAAAATTGTGCACCCTCTTCCTCTGTGATCTAATAAACTACCCTTTCAAGCTGTGTAGAGGCCAATTGGGCAGGCTTCAGAATATCAAGACTGAGATTTTCAATATCAACCTTGGGCATCAGGTTATGGCTTGCTCCAATGTTCAGGGGGTAGTTAAGAAGGATTGTCTCTTGAGCAGACAAAGAAACATAAGATGACGGGGAGCTTTCTTCTCCCTTTTTGATCACTGGACTGGAGATAAGAGCAGGCTGGTCAATTTGCAGATTTGCATAGTCATGGGAAGCTGAGTTGGCTTCGGGCGCAAACTCTTCTAGGATGGTGGGACCTGTTGCTGGTCACTTCTGCTTACAAGCTTGTTGTTCTGCAGGTACACCAAAATCATAAGCAAGGCCTCTGGATAATGCTTTCTCATAAGCAGCCCTGGTTAAGAAAGGAGTACTGCCCTTGTCTTTCAAACCATGGAATTCATCCTCTTCTTGGCACTGCTCTTCCTTCATGACTATACTCTGAAAAAGGGGTTTCACCCTTTGGTCTTCGTTTTCATTTTTGTTTTCTTGCAAAAACTGCAACTGCTTCTTTGCTCCTCTGTATAGATTTGGATTTGGAAGAGCAAAGGTACTAGGAGCTCCTGCTTTCCCAGAATGTTGCTCCATCCTTAATTTGGAAACTTCAGAGGTTAATGATTCTATCATTCTAGCCAAATTATCGATCTTAGGATTAGAGGATGATGAGAGCCTTGCTCCCTATCTTCTCCTTTCATCATCTCCTTCAAGTCTCTCTGTAGCTATGATGTTTGATTCAACCTCAAAGGTTGCATCTTTCATATCAGCCAAAGAAGCACATCTTCTTTCTCTTAACAGCAGGCAGAACTGAGAATCGAAGGCATTGGCATAAGAGGTCATAGCAGAAGTAGGGGTGGGTTTCACTTCATATGGTATTCTGCTATACATATGGTTGAATCTCTTGTTAAAATCGGACTGCAGCTCACCATTCTCCCTCTGCAAGTTCCCAAATTCAATATGATAAAAGAGCAGATCTTTCTTATCCCCCCCAATGCCTTAAGAAAGCATCATCTAAGACCTCAATGTCTGCTATAGACCTAGGGGTTAATTCTCTGAACCATTTTCTAGCCTCCCCATCTAGGATTTGGACAAAAACGCTCATCCACACATCATCTTCATTGATATCCAGGTTATCAACATAGCTATAAAAGGACTCAAGGTTCTCTTCAGCTATTACTCCTTCTGTACCAGTAAACTTAGGCATACCTTTATGATAATCTCCCACAGGCATGGCATTCAAAGGGACAGGCAAGACCAAGGGTCCATACCTAGCAGCTATAATTCTTTCCATCTTTGTAGGTGCTTGCTAGCCTACCATGACTGTAGTATGTGGAGGGATACTTGCATATTGAATTGTGGGGAACAATGAAATAGATAACAGAGACAAGGGAATATAACGAACTGTATGGGAAGCTTTCTTTGGACTGAGATCCAAAGGGGAACTAAATGAACAAGGAGCTTTATGAATCTCTGCAAGTGATCCTCCACTAGCAATACAAGGCTCTAATTCTTCAAGCTGTGCATTCTCAACTATAACCTTCTCTTGCAGAGATACATAAGGTTTCTTAGGCTTACCTGATCCTGATGCTCCTTTTTGTGATGTTTTCTTTGATTTGATAATCTTCTTAGGGCCAGGCACTGGGTCAGCTGGTGATTTCTGAGGATTTCTCCGGGTATGCCTCAGAAACTGAGCCAGAACTAAAACGTGGAGTCGCCAAAGGTTGGTCTTCCTCCAGTGGAGTCGTCAGATAGATGATTACAACCAGAAATGTGCCCAAACTTTGTCTATCATCAAAATCTGGAACTATGTCATCTCCCAAGGAAGCCGAGCTTCAATCTCCTCTCCTCGGCAATGGCGCCAATTAATGTTATCACCCCAAGAAACTCTCCTAGGTTGTATCTCGGAGATGCTTAGGAACATCACAAAACTCAACTTAATGTTGGAAATGGATGAATGGAAGGAATGATGCTTGTTCAAGCTAGATAACCACTTCTACTATGCTTAACTCCAGACATGGGTGAACACCCCCAAACTACAAGGCTTTAGACCATCAATCACTCACAGTTCAAGGATTAAGTGAATATGGAGAATACTAACCACACCAGCAGATGCACAGGACCCTATGATGGCCGACTGCAACCAGTAAAGAGGTATGCTAATCTATTTCCTAATGCATAGACAGGATGACAGCTCTCTGTCACTAAGTAAACAAAAACTTGAAACAACACATTCACTGGTACATGCAAGATTCTAATGCTAAATATCAAGAGCACATGAATAAATGCATAACAGGCACAATCTAGAACATAACAGAAGTGGAAAGTGAGCAATTAACAACAAAAGAAGCTTGTATTAGCTGAAAATCTATTTCCTAATGCATAGACAGGATGACAGCTCTCTGTCACTAAGTAAACAAAAACTTGAAACAACACATTCACTGGTACATGCAAGATTCTAATGCTAAATATCAAGAGCACATGAATAAATGCATAACAGGCACAATCTAGAACATAACAGAAGTGGAAAGTGAGCAATTAACAACAAAAGAAGCTTGTATTAGCTGAAAATGAAGACCAGACGTTGCAAGTATCAAAGTAGTTACAGTCTCCAGAAGTTCAACCTTACATCAAAACCAAAACCATCAACCATCATCACATCTTTGTTCTGGGTATATATAGAGTTTCATTACAAAGATATTTTGCTATTCTGGACGTGGAGGGGTCATAATGGACCACCAACTGCTTTAACTCTCTGATTAAGTCTCTGCTACGATCTGCTTGCTTTAATACACAAAATTGATCTTCTCGGATGCTCTGATGTCCTTCTTGAGCAGGTGGAGTATCATATGGGAGAACTTCCATAACTATTAAATGAATTCAACTGCTCGAGGCATGTCCTTTCTTTTCTTGGCCATTCTATTTCTTGAATGCAGTTGTTGAGGAGTAACTGCTCGGAGTACTGAACACTGGCCACCTTCGTCCTTCGGATGCATGGCATGACCAGGGTGTGTTGATTGCAAGACAGATGTACGAGCGGGCGGAGAATAGATATCGATTGTTGGATCGTAGAGATGGACGGCATAGATCTTTCGGCAAAGGTATCGGGAAATACAACAACGGAGTGAACACAGGCCGTTGGATCGCGGGCGGGTAGATCCAACAGTTGTCGGGCGTCGAAGGTACCCAGGATTTAACGGGTGGGGATGAAGGACAGGCAGTAAGCAGTATTTCCTACACTGCTTTTCGAAGGTGGGTGGCAATCGTACGCGGGCTCACAATCACTATAAGCATATGATGCGTGGCAGATGGGATAGGGGGAAAACCGCTTTCCCAGCGAGTTAACGCGTGGGCAGTTCACGAGATAGAGAGGAGCGAATGTCGTTGGATTGTGAGGCAGACGATCGAACAGCGAGGGGAAATAAATGGGTTTTAAGGCACGGGGGAAAAGGTTGTGGTGGCGGGCACCGTTGGATCGGGATGATCAACGACTGCGAACAAAGAACAATGATTGGTTGCGGAAGCATAGGGTTGGATGAACATGGTTCTTCGGGGGCTTAAGTTTTGCGCTTTGTGATTAAGGAGTGGGGGCTAAACAGGGGCTTTGTTGGGTTTTGGAGGGTTTAAACGGGGAATGGAGAGGTTTTAGGAGGAAAAACAGAGATGGAGGGGCTATGGAGTATAAGGAAAATGAAGGAGAAGGGAGGAAAAGACTGCTACGATCTGCCTTTTCTGAATAAACACATGGCCGAGCTGATATTTGGTCCTCCAAATGATGAAGTATGTAGTAGACCTAACAAGGCAGATGAAGTGATGCAAATAGGCTATGTAAATGGAGGGGTGATAAACCAAATGTAGAACGTGGTAGTGCATTTGACTTGATTTGTTGCAAAATAAATGAGGTGGCCCGGGAGTGGGGTTGGTAAGAAATACGTGAAGAAGAGGAGAATGAGGTTAATCTTCAAGGCATGCAAGTGAAATGGCTCCCGGGCCTGAGTGGATGGTCATGGATCTAATGGTGTGAGGGGTCTACAACATTGGGTGATCCATGAATGGGAAGGTTCTATTGATCAACATGGACGTTTACAATGTGCAAGGGGAGGGATTGGTAATCGTGGTCGATATGATGGACCCTATGGTGAATTTTGGATAAATGATGTAAGGATATGCAAAGCTTTGTAGGAAGCATATCATGCTAGGCGGAGAATGATACCTTCACTATTGATTCCCATCCGGGTACTGATTCTGGCTAGAAGTTGCTGAAGTACCTACAACTTTGACAACCAATACCTAAGTGAAAACATCTTGATAAAAACATATATAAGTGGAAATGTGTTGAACAAGATGAATTAAAGAACATGAGAAAGCACACATAAAATGAGTTTAAGGTTGAAATGGAATGGAGGGTACCATGATGAAGATGACATGGTCCTGATCCTAATGTCTTTGATGATTTTGAGAATAGAGGTCCTGAGTTCCTGTACGGGGCTCGAGAAGATGAAAAAAAGGGTGATATATAGGAAAAGTGGGCCATATGCCACCTCATTTGTACTTGTTTCTCTTGGAGTGTTGCTTGATTTCAAGAGTTTTTTGTTTATATTCTTTCCACGACTAGCCCACATAGTTACGGGGGTTAGAAGAGGGGGGGGGGGGGGGGGGGGGGTCCATAGGGGGTTTGAGGCGTACCCGTAACATTACTTATGGGGTCCGGGGTAGTGCCCCAGAGAATTTTGGTTTGGACCCTATGTTAGGAATGGGCCGGACCCACCTATGGTTTGTGCATGACTTTCGCACATGTTTTTGGACGCGATGGTTTTCGGTCCATGGTATTGGACGCGATGGTTTTCAGTCCATGGTATTGGATGCTTCGACATGTATAAATATGTATTATAACATTGAAAGGAATATAATGAAGAATCAAGCTTGTAGTCTCGGTTTTGGGATCCAGGGGAAGATCTCTGTGTATATGTGTTTTATGTGTTATGCTCTCGCATTGTCTATTTTCTGTGTTTTAGAATTCGTATGCAGGTAATTCCTGTACGGGGTTAAAACCTACAGAGTCAGGTAAGAGATCATAACACCAACTTTTTGCTTTTTGGTAGATTAGGCTAGTTAGGGCGTACAAGCTAGCTTGGACGGGCCTATTTTTAGGCTACCAAGATCGACCACGCGGGCGACTGTTAAACAGTCATGCGGTCCCCACAAGTGACCGAAAATTAAGCATGGGCTCCCCACGGGTAGAGTGAATACAGTAGCACAAATTGTGTGGTTGTGCATAAGAAAGTCACGTGGTCATTGAATGGACGACCCCACAGATTTTAGGGTGACATATGTGCAATGTGCATGACTCTCCATTAAAAAGTCAGGCGCTCTACACGTCTGCTCATAGAAAAGACACGTGGAGGTGGGGTTGAGGTCCCCGCGGGTTAATGGCTGACATACATGCAGACTGTGCATTTGAGTGGCACCATTATGCAGTGTGTTGCACGTCTATAAGAGAACAGACATGCGACTGCACACTTGTTATTGGAACAAGTGTGTGAGAGTAAAATTGGTTGTTTTGAGGGCTAATGAGGCGAAATTTTTATGTTTGCATCTTTTTTGGAAGGATAGACATGCTATGGAGAGAGCGTGGTTGGGAGCCTCTCCACATTGTGATTGCAGGTGATGCAGTGACGAGTGCTATAGTAGCACGGTGGGGGTTGTTGAAGTTCACTTAGAACCCCCTATTAAGGTCGCGGGATGAGTTCCTGTAGTTTTTTATACGAAGCTGGGACCTAGAGCGAGAGGTGTTTCGGATCTGGGACAGAGAGATTCCCTTCACTGTTTTTGTGGACATTTACTTCATCATAGGGTTGGTTCCTCATGGAGAGGTATTGCGGCTGTCATTGCCGACTAGGTGGGCAGATATACATGAGTGGTGAGGGCTCACTGTGGGCCCAATGCTTTGACCGGGGAGCATCCGGCTCGGGAGTGTCTTGGACTTAGCCATGTAGGTTTCTCTAGTGATTATCATATGGCTTGCTAGATAGTTTGCCCTACACAGAGTGTCAGGGCCCCATATTGTCGTAATAGAGAGGCTATAGGTGGGCAACCTCTTTGACTGGGCGGGCTTCTTATATAGAGGGATGGTTTCGTAGCTTACAACATTTGCAGTGGGGGCAATCCTAGATTTTTTGTTATACTAGCATCTTATGCAGCATCCTCTACGAGAGGATCGTGATGCTTCGACCCATAGTAGCAGTGCCACGAGGGCCAACAAGGGACCAACAAGGGACCAACAGATCCAATGGTGAGCATCAATGATGTCATGAGCAGGTGGTGGTGAGGTGGGGAACTTTTGGACCTCGACGATGGAAGGTTGGTTTCGGTCCAATCCTTAGATGATTTTGGAGTACCCCTATCATAGCGTCGACTTCATAGGTGATCCAGATATGTGAATACCTCCTGGAAATGCCTGGGGGCCAACATGTATGTGGTTTGTTATTTTTGCATTTGTGCTTATTTTTATGTACTTATGATGTACTTTTATGATGATTCTGACACCATTTACGGTTGCTTGCAAATGTTGAACCCCACGGATGACTGTTGGCCTACCTGGTGGGCAACGCTCCTCGATGGTTGGGCATAGTTGGTGTAGCAGTGGTGCCACAATGACGAAGGTATGACAAGTTTGGGAGGACCTTGAGAGGCCAACTCAACGTCGACGCATGGAGATATGTGGTCCCTCCAGAGAGGGAGGTAGTTCCTCTACCCCCTCAGAGACGATGAGACTATAGGAGCGAGCAAAGTCTACAGAGGCTCATGTAGCTTCTCTAGAGGTGCAACTGATGGACGCAGAGGATGCTTAGAGTTGAATGATGACCCTGCTAAGAGGGATGCCCAAGGAGGGATGAGCGGGGTTGGGAGAGGAGACGGTGGAGACAATCATGGCTCAAGATAGAGTGCAGCGTTCGACTCTCCATCGTATAGCCATGGTAGTGGCGGCTGCTCATCCATTCCTTGCACCATATGAGGTTGGGGGACCTTAGGCGAAGCACCAAGGGTAGGGGGCCTTGGGCCTAGATATTTATTGTATGTACCAGGGAAAACACTCATTATGAGGATTCTCCCCTGGGGGATGACTTTTTTTTTTTT
>APFE030227312.1:0-11509 GCA_000404065.3 Pinus taeda | reverse complement strand
GCGTGAGGCCATCGATCCCATAATTCTTCTTCTGTGCAAAAAAACTACAACAAATTTGATCGGCAGCGAATACGGGGTTGTGAGAATCGTACTCGTGAGAAACGTAGGGTGGGCCAACTGCATGTCACCTGATAATGGATAAAGGGCGTAGACGGCGGTTGATAGGGCGTTTGGCGAAACTGGATTCAAAGATGGAAGGCGAAAACGTTGGGCGACCACAGAATTTGAGATTCCGGGGATTTTTACTTATCATGGAAAGAACGGGATAAGCGAATGCTGAATCAGCCGTGATGACTGTCCCTCAACTTCAACATTAAATGCCCGTAACATAGTTGGTCTCAAACATATTTTTCAATTTTTTTTTTTTTTTAGGATTTTCTGATTTTCATATTTACATTTTATTATTCATCCAGTTATGAAAGGCAGTAGCATAAGATTCAAATTTGATCGAGATTTTATTTCCACAGCTATCATCACTTGAATTATCCGAGATATTATAATTACTATAATTTTCAATCTTTATTTTCTTGTTACTAATAAAAATATTTTAAAATATTTCATAAATTCAAATCTATACTATCTCTAAAAATTAAATTGAAATTTTAAAAACCCTATTAATATAAAGAGTTTTCCTTTGAAATCAACTCCTTCCACTGCCTTTCTGTCATAATCCTGATCGTCAGATAGATGGTTAGACGATTAAATGTTTTTCGACCATTAGATGGTCTAACCGTCAAGTACACTAAATCTTGATTTGCAGTGTTATAACCATAATCTCATTTACCATTCTTTCGGTTTGGTGGCTCCGCTGGATGCAACAAATCGATTCGATGGCTCCGCTGGGTGCATACAAAGTGGTGGCCGTGGGCCGACCCCGTGATCAGAAAGGCGATATAGTGGAAATATATGATTCCACTTACAGGTCCTGGCGTATTGCAAGAACCATGCCCGAGGATTTGTGGGTAGTGCGGCCACATATGGGAATGACTTTGCTTTTTTTATGATGGTACTTTCTATTGTTTGATCATCAGTGGCGTCAGTGGCTGGTGGGTCATAATGGGTTTCAATCGGAAATGGGACTTCCATTTCTGCACCCTTGCCAGAGCTGGCCAAGAAAAAACACATGTTCCCTTACCTGCTTACCTGTGGGTCGCAGGTTCTAGTTACAGGTGGGAAGGTCAAAGACGGAGAGGGGCTTTTGCACGAGGTTATTTTATGGGATTTTCAAAAGGTGAAGACAGACTCCTCTATTTCTTCATCCTCATGCTGGAAAGAGGTAGCCAGAATGCCTTTGTTTCTTCATCCTCATACTGGAAAGAGGTCGCCAGAATGCCTCCATCCTTGTGTGAGGATGTTAACAGGACATTGCATAATATTCACAACAAGTATCTGCTTCAAATGCTACAACAGAAAAAACAGGTAATCCAAATATTTTTGAAGATAAAAAGCCTCCAACTCAATCCCCATTGCCCAAAATGCCCTGTGTTTCAACTACTGGACTATGCCCAAATGGGAAAACAATCAGTGGATTCTTGTACAATTATAGCAGAGATGAGGTTAGTATAGTTTGTGTGTGCCATGGCACATTCTTGTCACCTGCAAAGTTTGTGCAGCATTCAGGTCGTACAAACCTTTCACATCCTGAAAGGCACATTGTTGTCAATCCATCCCCATCTTCAAATGAAGATGCATCAACCCTGCAATGAAAAGTTATCCAAATAAAATCTTGGATGTATACCTAAAAAAAATGTTTCCCTGAAGGATTATCTCTATGTCACTTGCCCCAAAAAAGGTTTTTGAAATTGAGTGACTAGACATCCAATTTGGAAGCACTCCTCTTCTGCTCATAGAGCAGAATTTTGCTTCTAGACCTGGCAATCCCAAGATTAGGATTCCAATCTCTCTATGGTTTGACCCCTCCTGTGTGACATGATTTCCATTTCCATTCTCTCTGTGCTCTGCCCTATCTGTATAGCATGCGGTTCAATTCAATTACCTTTATGGACGAGTTTCATTTCCAATTTCTTTGTGGTTTGCTCCACTGGTATGGTATGAGTTTCAATTCCAATTTTCTATGGTTCGCTTCACCTGTATGGCATGCGTTTCAATTTGAGCCTCTTTGTGGTTCTTCTCAATGTATGACACAACTTTCAATTCAAATCTCTTTCTGGGTTGCCGCAGTTGGTCTGCTCCACCTCTACGGCTTGATTTTTAATTCCAATCACTCTATGGTTTGGTCCATCTGCATGGCACAAGTTTCAATTCAAGTCTCTTTTTAGGCTTCCCCTCCTGTATGGGATATGTTTAAATTCCAATTTCTCTTTTGTTTGCCCCATTCTTACAGCATAATTTTCAATTTGAGTTTCTCTGTGGTCAGCTTCACCTTTATGGCATGAGTTTTGATTCTAATCCCATTGTAGTTTACTGTTTTCTCCACCTTTATGGCATTAGTTTTAATTTGGGTCTCTTTATGATCTGCCCGACCCGTATGGTATGAGTTTTCATTCCAATCTCACTATGGGTTGTCCTACTTGTATGGCACGTGTTTATCAAAATTATCTCTTTACTGCGTACCCATTCTACTCTTATTTTAGTAGATGGGCTCCCTGAAATCTATGCAACCTCTTGCAAACACTCAGTTTTATGATAGAAGTATTCATATATATGATAACAAAAGTAGAAGTCGATCAAATTTAAATAGATCCAATCTTGGTTCAAGAAGTCGAAACACTACAAATCATCCTAGGATTCAGTGGTCTGTGGGCTGTTGTTTTAAAGTTGGTTTGATCTCTATGCATTTTCTCAAGTAATTTCATTCAAATTTTCTACATGTACGAAGGATTTACAGTCTGTAGATCCTGATTTTGTTGCCTTGATGGCATGGTGCATGTCAGGTATCTGAGTCCTCTTTCAGTAGTTCCGCTAGTAACTCTTGTTGCTCTTGGGCTCTATGAACTTGGGTTCCCGGGGGTAAG
The DNA here is from genome assembly GCA_000404065.3 of Pinus taeda. Taxonomy (NCBI): domain Eukaryota; kingdom Viridiplantae; phylum Streptophyta; class Pinopsida; order Pinales; family Pinaceae; genus Pinus; species Pinus taeda. The sequence goes on along the minus strand of APFE030227312.1, from coordinate 8,534 downwards.
TGGACACTGAGCACCATTTCTGTTATGTTCACTTAGCTTAAACAAATTCTATTTCAGAAGCTGATCTCTATTACACTCACTTGGTATTAAACAAATTTTCTATTTGCTTGAATAGAATTCATATGCTTCAAGTTTCAATGAATGCCATAATTGCATTTGAGTTATATGGGTATAGAATTCCTAAGCTTGAGTGCCCTAGTCCAACATTTTTGTTAGTTAATATGGAAAGCTGCAGGGTACTCAAAATTACAGTGTGATTACAACTGGTTTGGAACAGAAGGACCTGCTCAAGTATGCTAGCTAACTTGAATAGCACCCATATTGCTTGGATAATTACGGGCTTGATGACTATTTCTATTAAACAAGGTCCATCTGTTGGACTTTCATTTATCTTGAAGCAATAGATATTTTGATTTGATATCTATAGACTCTTCTTTTGAATGGAGGCAGTATGTGCTTTTTTGCGTCGTAGGTGATTTCTAGACAGATATTTTGGTTGGAACTTAACGCCTGCTTTTACACAGATACTCAGGATGAAATATATCGCATAAACTAGATGAAACAGAAAATGTTTTTGGGAAATGTATTATGAATAAAAAATGTTTCAGAAATGTTTGACTTAGATTAGTCCTGATTTACTCCTAATTATATCGTCTAATATATATTTAAGGTTTAAATTTTTAACACAATAGCATATTATGTACGATATTTATTAATATTAATCACATTAGTAATAAGCAGTGTTCGGAGTTGGACCGTTTCACAAATGGATCATGGTAAGTTCTGAAAAGAATTATTTCCAGTTTGTTTTGAAACTTCTCTTGTGAAAATTTAAGCTATAATGAATAAATGACATGGCTACTGAATCTTTTTGAATCCAGTGGATTCGATTTTACTTGCGTTGATACACTTTCTAGCTTGAGTAGCTAGCATAGATGAAGTCCTTTCATTTGGTTCAAATGTATTTCAGAAATATTTGCATGCAGTAAAAGTATTAGTGACTAGCATAATAATGACCTGACTCAAGTGTTGTCAATTTAATGAACTTTAAGTCACTAAAATTGACCTGATATGTCTTCAACCAAATCATGTCAGTTTATTCAGCTATTAGTTAATAGCCCAACTCTTAGTTTTTATTTTAACTTTCAACGAGTTAAACTTGCATTTACAATAATAAGTTTTGGGTCCTATCGAAATAAGTTTTGCAATTTTCAATAGATTGATAGGTTTTTTGCGTCAAACTTGGAATTTCTTTTGTTCACTAAACACCCATATGTTTGGATATCCATATTACCTGCCTTCAAATTTATGTTTGGATGTATATTTTGTAATATCTATTCTATTTGAATTTCCATTTTGTTTGAAAATATATCTTCTTTTTTTTGAAAAAAAAGTAAAATGAAGTGTTGCACTCTGATGTTATTTACAGGTGGGGAAATGCGTTGAAATAAGGCTTCCACAACTTATTGCACTAGTCTTCTTTTCACAGGTAAGGAATTAACCAATTCCCATTATGTGTAAATTTCTAGAGTGTATCTCTCTAGATATATATCATATATCCTGTTCCTAGTCTTTCCATGCTTTTTTAAATCTGTTGTATTAAATGATTTGTAATTGGAAAGATTGTGGCACTAATTTGTTGCAGAATGAAACTAACTGATTAAACTCTTTTTTCCTCCCTTTCAGTATGGTTGACATATCAAGACTCGTAAGAAGCCTTTATTTGAGCATTTTTCCATCATAATTGCAGTTGCTATTGTGTGGGCATATGCCCATATTCTCACGGTAGGTTGAGCATACAAGGATACCCCTTAAAGGACCCAAGCCCATTGTCGAACAGACCGTTCTAGACTAGTTAGTGGTGCCAAATGGTATGCATTCTTACAAGAAGCATGCATACTAATTGTCATGTCACTTCATACAATACGTTCTCATGCAAAGCCTCAGCATGGTATTTATTATTCTGCAGGATAAGTGTTCCATATCCATTTCAATGGGGAGGACCTGTTTTTGATGGAGGACAGTCTTTTGTAATGATGGCTACAACATTTGTGTCTCTTGTTGAGTTCTGCCTGCTTGCTATATATCAGATATACTTTCTTCTCGTTTATCCCGTTGATATTCCTTATAGTTATCTATGGGTTTCTATTTGAAAACAAAATTGGGTATTGACTACTATTTTTTTTTCTTTCATAAATTTGTAGTCTACTAGTGCATTCTATGCTGTTTCAAGGTTTGCAAGTGCCACACCTCCCCCTCAATCTATCATCAGTCGTGGTATAGGCTGGCAGGTAAGGAAATGGATTCGTTGCTTTCACCCTTATGGCTTCAGGTAATTGGAAGATTGTATTGTTGTCGTTTATGGAATGTAATGGTCCTCCCTACAGGGAATTGGAATTTTATTGGATGGGATGTTTGGAACTGGAAATGGGTCCACAGTATCAGTGTAAGAACCAGGCAACTTGACCCATTTCTGGCAACTTTAGCTCCAACTTGACCCATTTGGCAATACTAGCTTTGACATTTGTCTTATCTTGCGAATTTGCAATGAGAATGTTGGTCTTTTGGGGTTGACATGAGTTGGGAGTTGCAGGGTGCTCCAGATATTAGCAGGGTTTATGATATTCTTCTCTGTTCTAGGTGATAATAAACTCAAGTTGGGATATTGTTCTCATTATTCCCTAGTCTAGGATTTTGCATTGCTAATTTCATGTTAATGTGTTCTAGGCAAATTTGGAGCAATCTTTGCTTCTATTCCAGCACCCATTGTCGTTGTAATGTACTGTCTCCTCTTTGGTTATGTTGGTATGTATACGGTGTAGACAAATCCTATGTGCTGAGCTGCAAAGTCAGTCAACTAGTAGTATCTTAGCTGTTGCCATAATGTATAATGGATGTATGCATAAAACCTTAGGGTTAACTCATATTTTCAAACACTTAGTTTGTACAATGCAATTTCAACATATTAGGGTAAAACAACAATTCATTGGGTACCTATATTGGTAGACAATTTGTATGATGCAACTTTAAAATTGTAGGGTAGAACAACGATTCTTTGGGTTTTGCCTCATGTCTGAAATTTTTTGTATTCTTGATGAGAAGCTGGTGGGGGTCTCAGTTTCCTTCAATTTTGCAATCTAAATAGTTTCAGGATGAAGTTCATCTTGGGCTTCTCTCTGTTTTTGGGATCATCAGTACCATAGTACTTCAATGAATTTATAGTTTCTTCTGGTCATGGTCCAGTCCACACTCATGGACGATGGGTAGGGTTGTTACAACTTCTTTCAGGGACTAAATTGAAATTTTTTGGCTAGCAGTTTGTTGTGGCAACATTCCCTTCATTCTTCAAATTTCAATTTTTTTAACTTTAAACATTTTTGAATGGCTTTTTTAACAGTTCAATTACATTATCAATGTGATTTTCTCGTCACCACCTTTAGTTGTTGGCAGCGTAGCTTTGTTTTTGGATAACAATCTACATATGGGGGAGAGTTCAACAAGGAAAGACAGAGGCCATCATTGGTGGGATAAGTTTTGTTCATTCAAAACTGATCCTAGAAGTGAAGAGTTTTATGCTCTCGCTTTCAACCTGACCAAGTTTTTCCCATCTGTCTGAGGATGAAACTCTATTTTAGAGGTGGGGTCTCTGTTTTATCAATAGCCTTGGTGAATTTGGAGAATAATTAGAGTGTCTTCAATTCAAAAAGAGATAACTTCACAGTGTGAAATCTAAGATGTCTATATTTTACATCTATCACCTTGATAGGGAACTGCTTTCACGAATTATCTTAAATGGATGCCTCTATGCCCTGGTCAATCATTTTCACAGCACTTCAAGATCACCGCTCTTGGCAAGCAGCAAAAGGACAATAATGAAAAGGAAAAGTACATTTCAAACTCTCAGAGTGGTCAATATGCTATCTTGACTCCATTTCAAAAGAGGCATGTTGTGCATAGAGTGGTTTATTTTTGTAAGTACTTTTGAAGATGCATTAGAATGTTTTTGTTGTTGGTGCTTCAAATTGAGCCAATGAGCATTTATCTGGAACTCGAGAGTCATATATAGTCATTTTATAGTAATGATATCTTAAGCCCCCTTGCAAAGGCATTAGTAGGAACTAGCAGTACAATTGCTTTCTGATATTCTTCATGCGTAATGCGAGAATTATTAGTTATTCATAGCACATGTTTAAAATATAGTTTTTTGGTAGATATTGTTTGCCTTTGAAATAAAGGCTTCAGCTCCTATTGACAGGGCACTTTACGCTTACCATTAACACTAGCTTCATAATTTTCTTCCAAAATGAGTGCATGGAAATTATTGCAGCAAAAATGAAATGACATTGGAAAAGTAACGAAAAATATGGTACGGCTTTTCAGATGGCATTCCATGCAATCTATCACAGATTTCTTTTGGGCATTATCATCTATTCTTTTGTACTTTTTATTATGTTCTACATATGGGGGATTTTTTTCTTATGCATTTTATGCATCATGATTAGATATGCTTACTATTGTTAGCTTCATCCTAGGTATATACTTTTCAGTTTTTCATGACAGAATCATTTGTAGTTCTCCTAGGGGTAGGTAGCATTCACACATGTTGCCGCCAATATAGCAGGGGCCGCTAGAGTTGCAAGATCATCCCCATGTTGTAAACTTTATCTGATAACATAACAATAAAGGGAAATTCTGAACATCCATTGCATCTACCTTGTTTTTTAAGAAAGTTCTGAGCATTCTTGGATTGAATGTTTGCTTTGGAGATTGTACATGTTGGTGGAAGAGACTAAAAGGAAGGTCATCTTCTCTCTGTATTGTTATCACTAGGCCATCACATGTAGAATATTTCTACACCTTTCTAACCAAGTATAAGTTATGTAGTAGTATTAGAACCTGAAAATGTTAGATCATTGTGTACCTTCAATTGATGCAATGATGCTTCAACCATATTGGTCGATTCCCAAAAAAAAGGGTTCAATAGTTAGTATATCATCTAAATAGATACCCTCCATTTGTGGGTGCCTTGAACCAATAACATGGAGATGTGTGCAAGGGAACCTATTCAAATGGAGATACATCAATAGGTGGAGCACTCCAATGAAACAAATTCCATAATAAGTTGACTGGTTTACTTCTTAAGGAAGATGCTTGTTCTTTTAAATATAGGCTGGAAAAGGTCAATCCCTTGGTTTACTTGTTTGCTCAATTGCCTTCTTAAGGAAGATGCTTGTTCTTTTAAATATAGGTTGGAAAAGGTCAGTCCCTTTGTTTACTTGTTTGCTCAATTGCTGGGGGAATGTACCATTTGGAGGAAGATGAAAGTATTTGGAATGGCCTACGAAGATTGGAGTACCCATTTTGGGGCCCCACACATATTTGAATGTGTTTCTTACAGAAGTTTTTACCCTTGAAGCGCCTTTGGAAGATGGATGTTAAGCATTGAAGCCCTTTGTTTCCAATGTTTATGGAGGTATTCCTCTCTTTGGGGGCTATTTAGTGTAGAGTATTGTACATGTGGCATAAAAAAACTCAATTTTTATATACAAATCTGTGGAATAAGTTCTCCCTCTGGAAACTATTTTTTTAACCCATTACAGCCCTAGAGTCAGTCCTCCAACAACAATGCATCTTTCCACTTCAAAAATACTATTATTTTTTATTGCAACTACACATATAACATAAAACTTAAAATGCAATTGGAACAAACCTAATAGTATATAATATATATTGTCAAACAAAACATACCATAAACCTCAAACTTCGATATATAGGAACAAAGCAACCCTACCAATAATTAATCTTCTACATGACTTGGACATATATAAATTTTTTATCCATTATTATTTGCTTAATTTTGCAAACCAATGTAATTTTTTTTATCAAAATTCTACGAGGCTTATTTGTTAATCAGGTAGCTGATCTATTTCATTATGTACTCTGCAATGCTTGATGACAAACTATGAAAGGTTCGTAACTTATCACGAATGCGTTTTTTTTCCTTTTTCTTGATTTTGTCAATGATTAGGAATTACGAGGGTGTTGATTATAGTCTTAGTTGTAGCCTTTCAACTTTTTGGGCTTATTTTCTTATATCAAACAATTGTGCAGGGTTTCAATGAAATAGCATTTCATTGAGTATGTATTTACAAATAAGTGATTTTGGGATAAAATCCCATAAAGTAATTTTATATTTGCTCTTCAAATTCTTTCAAGTTTTTGAAAGTAAAACCAATGATTTATCAATAGAATTTTACCATAATAAAAAACAATTAGAAACACTTTAACCAACTCAAATTGCTCATCTCTATCTCTTCTAGAAAACTTCCCATATAAAAGTATTGGGAGTATCCAAAAAGAAAACTTTTAATTAAGTAGGAATTTATACAAACATTATTATTTTAATCAAATTAAAACTTTTCCAATTCAACAATTCCAATTTAATAATCTTATCGGCCTCTCTTTGTACCTTTTGGGACAATTGCTATTATATACACCAACCATGTACTAGATTGATAGGTTGATTTTAAAGTGTACAGGGCAATTGTAACAAAATGACATGAGAGTCTTTCAAAAAACCACATAGTAAATAAATATACATAATAGATGAATATATCTTTTAATTTAATGATTATATTTTCCAACAACGGCACTCAAAACCACATAGTAAATAAATATACATAATAGAGGAATATATGTTTTTCTTATGACTATTATGTATTTTGAGTATTGATTGGTCTATATTAGTCAATTTTAATGGACTACCCTTCCTAGAAGTCACCATATACAGAAGTGTATAAAGACTTCTTAAGAAGAGGAACACATCATTATTGCTCCAAAATTCTCCGTAGAGCCAACTTTTCATTTCCGTCATCAATTGAGAGTACCTATTTCTTGAGTCTCTGGTGTCTTCTATAGACATAGTCTTCACCTCTATCATTTTATTGGATTCCCTAAGTTCTCCTAAATCTTCCATTATTAGGGAACTGCAACCATAGATTTTTATTATTTGAAGTGTTTTCAAATTGAAATAACTCTTTGGAAATACCTTCAATGTTGAGCATTCTACTATGATGAACGTTTCAAGTACTGGCATTGCTCCTTACTTTATGATTGGCAACTCTTCTAATTCATGTAACCCAACAATTGAAAATATCTTCAATAAAGAAAATGCCTCCTTGTCACCGAATTCCTGAGGAAACCTATTTAATCTAGAGCATTCAATTATTTCTGATCACTCGAGATTGTTGAGCTTATGCAGATGTGAAAGTTCTTCCAACATATTACACTTGTATAATATAAGACTAGTCATATTCTGAAAAGCACAAAAACTATTTTCCATCCTAACCAAGTCAGGACACTCCATGTACAGTTTTCTCAGCTTTGACATATTATTCCTGTCACTCGACAGAGATCTCACCTTTGTGAGCTCTAACACGATGGCGTTCATTCCAATCATATTCCCTAATGTGCCTTCCCTAATAATGCCCCCATTGTTTGTTAAATGGAGCCTGGTGAGTTGCTTTAAGTTGGCCAAACGCTAATGCTGGCCACTTTTTTCCATTTCTTGGGCTCACCTTTTTCCCATAGATTGGTGCATCCATACATTGTCAAACCCTGCAAAGAGGTGAGCCTTGAGATGCTGCAAGGTAGATACTGCAAATGACCACATTTATCCATGCCCTTCATAAGATTTCAAATTATGAAGGGCAGACGGTAATTCCATGATTCTAGAGCGGCTTAGATCAAGGACCTCCAGGTTTCCAAGATTTGTAAGAGATGCAAGTAGAAAGTTGATGGGCATACCTGATAAAAAGAGGCATCTTAGCTGTTTCAAACACCCCACACTCTCCGGTAATGACTGCACTGACGTCCCACTCAAATCCAGAACCTTAAGAGAGACCATTCTCCCAATAACCCTTTTTGGAATTTTTGTTAGACATTTGTTGAGAATGAACATAGTTTTGGAACTCTCGTTGACTCAGGGACCGAACACAGTTCGTTATTACTGAACAAAATCTGACTGCATCTGGAACATTCATTTTCATTCAACATGCTCAAATCCTGACCCACATGGCAAAAGAAAGTTTCTTCGGCCTTGGCAACACGGATTCCCAAATCGCGCAGGAAGTTGTGTATCCTGAAGAAGACTACACCTATCAATGCTTCTCACAACGGGTTCAATCAAACAATGATCTGCCAAAAGGTTGAGATAAACCTCTCCCACTGCGAATGGGTTGTAGCTAAGTTGATGGCAATATTTTCATGCCAGCAGTCCTTCTCCCACCCACAATGGAATCACATTGTTGGCATGAATAATTTGGTCTTCTGTGAATGTTGCGACCATGTATAGAAAGCATAATTGCAAATGAATATCACATTTAACTCATGGAATATAGATGCAAGTGTCCAATCTATGCTTTATCGTCCACTTTTGCATGCAATTTTCTTTATAGATTCTTATTTTCAATGACCATTTACATTTATGCCTTACGACGTTTCTTTTGCAACATCTGGTGCAAATGCTAGTTATA
>APFE030227291.1:54050-114351 GCA_000404065.3 Pinus taeda | reverse complement strand
GTTGATGTAATTATTCAATGATACCGGTGGCATAAAATATTGTGTAAAATCATCATGAAATAATTATTTGGTTGGAAATTGTATTTTACTGTGCTCGTCATAGAATTTCAACATGGTTTTAGAGCTTTGTTGAAAGTTGAACTATTCAAGTCAACCTAAGAGACAATATTCAACAACTTTATTGGTTTTTTGATTTCATGTCAAAATGATGCCAAGTCTTAACTTAGAACACAAGTTGGATGGTGCCACCAATTTTAGATCATGGAAGACCAACATAATCCTTGCCTTGGAAGAAATTGATCTTCACAATCATGTGAATGAAGTCATTCTAGAGCCAAAGCGAGCTAAGGAGAAAGTCAAGTATAAGAATAATAAAAGAAACACTAAGAGAATCTTGATAGATTTGATAAAGGATCACTTGATTCCACATGTTGTTGAGTTGAAGACTACCAAAGAACTATATGATGCCTTGGTGGGATTGTATGAGAGTAACAACACTAGCAAGAAACTAAGATTGAGGCATCAACTTTGTAGTGTCATAATGACTAGATCATATTTTGTTGTCTCTTATCATATGACATCCTCTTAGTTGAGATATAAATGTATACCCATTTGAGATAACATTGATGATGCATAGCCTGTTACAATGACTCAATTGATTTCCTTCCTCATGGGATCGATTTGTTCAGGGAATTTTTGCACAAGATAAGTTGCCAAAGTTTGAAAAAATATAGACTAATTGTGCCTAAAGGGAGGCCATATTGTTGTCAAAGAAAAACTTGTAGAGACCTCAGGATGAAGCAACTCAAGCCCTTATAGCTCTTGCAAGGAAAGGAAAAGTAAGAATACACTTAGGAAAGTTTGATAAGAAGAATATAAGTAAAACAATTGCTCCAATTTAGGATCAAAATAATAAGGATATGTCAAAGATTAAGTGCTTCAATTGTCATGATTTTAGGCACCATGCATCTCAGGGTCCTTAGGATAAAAGTAAGAGGAAGAAACATGCATCAATAGCCAATGTTGTTGATGATGATAAGCATTGACCATAGAAGAATTCAAAGGAATATTTGTTTTCCTCCACGCTTTCAGCCACTATAACCAATAATAGTGGTATTTGGCTAGTGGACAATGCCGCATCTAGGCACATGGCAAGTTTTCAATATTTTGTTAATGATTTGGTAAAGAGGGATTTAACATTGCACGTGGAATTTTGAGATAAAACCAAGTATCCAATGACAGGAGCTGGGATAGAGTCATTTCAATTGGAGTCTAGATATTCTCTTCATGTGAGAGATGTTTTGTTTGCACTAGAATTGAACAAGAAGTTGTTATATGTCTCAGCGTGGAGAATAGATGTTACATAGTTGCATTTCCCATTGGTTAGGTTCTTGTATCACCCAAGGGCTTGAGAATAGACTTAGAAAGAATGATTTGTGTTCAAGAGGCAGGAATGTAATTATTATGATGTCTATCACATGCATTGATACATGAAAGTATCATAGTAGAGTCAATGGACCTACCTAGAGATGTTACTATGATAAGGAAGAGGCCAACATGGCTTCATTACACCTTGTGGGATGTAGAAGGACATGCAACTCTTCAAGATACTTACAAGGAGAGAAGAAAACTAGAGAGGTGGTCAAGATATATGGCATTTATGAGACACATCATTCATTCTAGGCCTTATAGTTATGAGGAGGAAAAATGACAACATGTTTGGAAGGATGCCATGATGGAGGATTATTATTCCATCATGACGAATAATGTGTGGGATATAGTTCAGAGACTAGAGGAAAAGTGTGAGCTAACTTGCAATTGGATTTATAAGACTAATCATGAAACATATAACAACATTAAGAAGTAGTAAGTGAGGTTCATGTAAAGAGTGTTCTCCCAAAAAGAGGGAGTGGACTATAATGAGGCATTTTCTCGAGTTACGAAGTACACTTTTGTTTGTACTATTGTTTATCTTTCTTTCATTATTAGTGGGAGACTACAATAGACACATGTAAAGATCACGTTTCTCAATTGTGTGATAGAGGAGGAAGTGTACATAAAGAAATCTTAGTGCTTTGAGGTGCATGGGAAGGTGTCCATTGTTTACAGATTAAAGAAGGGTTTGCACCAACTCAAGTAGGCACCTACGACATGGTATTCTAGGATTAATGAATACTCGATCTGTTTCAGATTCATGAAGGGTGATGCATATCCTGAAATTTACTTCATGGTTATTGATGTTGATCCTTTGATCTTGGTGTTCTATGTCGATGATTTTTTCCTTACTGGGGTAGAGAGGTCCATTATTGCGCTGAAGGGGGAGTTGGCCTCAAGCTTAAGATAAAGGATATTGGCATGATGCATTATTTCTTGTGATTGGAGGTGTGGTAGGGATAAAATGAGATATGGGAAGTACACTTCAAATTTTTTAGGAGATTCAACATGCTGGATTGCAAGTCCATGATTACACTTATGATGATAAATATAAAGGATATGAGTCGTTACACTTTAGATTCAGATTTGGTGGAACCCACAATATAAGTTAGTTGATTGGATCCTTATGTACCTAGTTAACACCACGCTGGATGTTTTCTTTTTAGTAAACACGTTGAGCGTGTATATGGTTAAGTCAAGGAATGTGCATTAAGTTGCAGTAAGGCATGTGTTAAGTTACATAATTGGTATAGTTAGATATGGTTTGATATATGACTTAGGTGGTGAAGTGAGGTTGAAGGGATATACTAATTCAAATAGGGTTATGAGTGGAGAGGATGGATAGAGCATATTGAGGTGCTACTTTAGCTTGGGATCAACTATGCCTTACTGGTTTAGTATGAAGCATACTTCTGTCACTCTCAGTAAAATAGAGACAAAGTATATCATAGCTAGTGCTACAAGTTAGGAAGTACTATGGCTTTAGAAGCTGCATGCAAGAATATTTTATTCAAAGTTAGAGATGATCTTTATACATTGTGATAGTCAAATTTTTATTAAGGTTTCAAGGAATCTAGTATTTCATGATGGGTCGAAGAAAATTGACATCAAATATCACTTCATCTGAGACATGGTGTAGAAGGGAGAAGTGAAGCTCTAGTACATATCCATGGATGAGAAGTTTGCGGGAATTCCGATAAAGCCTTTTCCTAAAGTGAGTTTTGTATACTTTAAAGACAAGCTTGGCATGATGTACAATGTCTCCTTCTTATAGAGGGGATTTTGATGTTTATGCAAGATTAGGTAGATATTCTTCCACTGGTTCATGTTGATTTGACCAGTGTAAGAATGCTACATTCAACCACGTATCCATGCTAATTTGGCTAGGAGTGAATGACCAAGGGAAACTGCAACATAGGGAAGACATTCTTCCATTGGAGCCATGTTGATTTAGAATCCATAGGGTCATGATGATTTGACAAGGGAAGAATGAAACATTCACCCAAACAAGGCATGCTGATTTAGGTGGGTCGTGTTGATTTGGACCAGGGTAAATGTCTCAATGGAAAAATTTCTCCTACGAAGCCATGTTTATTTAGGTGGGTCATGTTGATTTGACCAGGGGAGATTAATACATTTACCCATGGAGCTATGCAGATTTGGCTAGGGGTAAATGGCCAAAGTTACTCACATTTACTTCCTTGGGATGGAGTGATCTATATAAATACAATTCCATGTGAGGAGACACTACATTAACATTGCAAGCTCATGAAATTTCCTAGTGGAGGAAAAATTTTAGCTTAGGAGAATGCCTTCCTCACTGAGAGGCAGTGTTGATTTTTTTTGTAGGATTGAGAGGTATTCCCCTATGAATAAAGGGTCTCCAAGTCGGCCCTAGATAATTTTTTTTTTCATTGAGACACGTCAACAAAAGAAAAGTCAATTTGACCATCTATCCAATGATGTATCCATTGGGTTGTCACACCCCTTTGACATGTATAAATAAAATTATGTGATTTCTCATTTGAACAACAAGCATTGGATAGTGTATGATTTGGTCGTGCTTTCATTATCTGTTGGGAAATTTAATTGGAATCCAAATTCACTAAAGGATCATAATGAAACCCAAAAGTTTTGGCGTTGAGAGCCATGGCTCCTTGGAAAGTCACATGACATAATTTCCTCATGGGAACCTTTAGCACCCTAGAATTATACCCTACATTTTTCATGGGATGATCAGCATTGATCAACATGCCTCGGTTGACTTAGCAGGGATCACATGGTTTGGAAATTCATTCACGAACTAGATCGGGCTTTTCTAACCTTTGTAGACAAATGGGGGCATGTACCATCTTCAGTGCCCTCAACGTTGGAGTAGAGACAAATATTTAGACAATGGAGATCCACGAGACCTAGTCTTTTCCCAAAACCATATTTGGGGGTCCACAACATGATCTTCACTTAGACATAGGGGCAGATCCCTCGATCATGATTTTATAGGCCCTCTACATCACACATGGCACGATTTGGCTTTAACACCATTCGCTTGAAGTCCTACACATGCATGGAAACAAATTTTTGAGCCTCTTTTATGGGATTGGTCATTTATTCACATTGGTTACTAGGTCAATTTGTGACCTAGAGATGTTTCTTTCCAAACACTTCATGATTTCAGGGCCTTGTAGGCATAATAAACAAGTTAGGACTCATATATGTTGGAGAGATGTCATTTCATCTCTCATCACCACTCAACTTGGGATTTTTAGCCTCCTTAAAGAGACTCACACTTCTTGTTCTCTTTGATTATTATATCACTAGATGCATTTTAACATTTGGAGGCAAATTTTGGATATATTTTGGAGCTATTTCTTGGCATAATTCATGTCTTTACTGCATAATTTTCTTGTATGTACTTCTAATTATTGAATGATCTATTTCCTATGTCTAATATATAGAAATATTGATTCTACATGATGATAAAATTTTGTCCTTATTTTTTGAAGACCTTTTATTTAATTATCTAGATTAATTTTACATGCGTTACTCATACATGACATTGTCAGAATTATCCTAGTGCTGAAACTCTTGGAACCTCTTCTCATAAAGATCCATTATTCCTAGAGGTGGGTATATGCTCTAAGGGCATCAAATTTCAGCCTCCCTAAGAAGAAAATTGCGCTATCTTTAACATCTTTAACTCCATATACCCAAGGGATAAGGCAATAGTCCAAGTCATTGTTCATCAATCACATTTTTCTTCCATCTTTTCTTCTTGTGAAATTTTGGTTCTTTCAAGGCTAGAGGAGGAACTAGGGCTTAGATAAAAATTCTAGGAGAAGGGTTTTTTATGATTTGAGAGCCTAAAAAATAAGTCGACTTGGTTTTCCAAAAATCCTATCAGCTTAGTGGGCATAGAATCATGTTTCATCCATATCTTCTTTTTCCCTAGGTGTTTCCCTTAAGAGGGAAAGTCTAGTTTTACTTCTGTCAACTTAAAGCCTTATTTGAAGGTTTCATGAGCCTTGGCTTCGCTGATTTCATTGGAAAATAACCTTTTCTCTTTGGGATTTTACCTTTCGAACTCCCATTATCATTAAATACATCAAACCCTAGTTTTTTCACCCCCCATTTTCTAGGTCTTTTCATAGAGAGCAAATTTCCTTGTTGGATACGTTCAACTTATATTGTGTCTCTCTTGAATGAGCCCTAGGGAAATATTAGTATACCTTACTTATAGCTTATCTATTTTATAATTGATATCTACCATTCTTACCAAGGCTCCTACAATGGGTAATAATCCATAATGAGCAAGGGGTATTGGTTGAGGTGACATTGTGTCTCTACCCCATTCTTGCCCCATTTTCTAGTCTATAGCTTGCAAGGTTTCCCTCTCTAAGACATAGTATATTTGGTGGAAATAGGCTCCAATAAAGGATAATCAAGTGCATCCAAGAAAAAAGGGAAGCTTCCAAGAAGGGGAAGAATTAGTGGAAAGGGGGTGAGGACAAAGATCCAACAACCAAAAAACAACGGTGTAAATATCCAAGGAACCAATCCAACCATTGTAAAAATGATAGTCATAGGAAGGAGAAGTGATGAAAGTTGAATCTAAAACAAAACCCAAAGAACAGAAAGAAATATACTAAGAAGAAAAATACCCCCACATATTTGAGTAATCAGGTGGAAATTGGGTGATATGCAAATGGGAAGATTATTTGAACATCTATGCAAGAGGAGGTGAATAACTGTAGGCTTCTGAAATAGGAAGAGAATGAAAGAACCTCAATCTTCAATATTAAGATATATGTTAAGGATAAAATATTGATACTTTGTTTGAATCAATATCATAGGTGAATATTGTTGTAGCACAATTGGTCAAAATAATAGTAGGCTTCTGAAATCGGAAGAGAATGAAAGAACATAAATCTTCCATATTAAGATATATGTTAAGGAGACAAATATTAATTCTTTGTTTGAATCAATATCACAGATGAAAATTGTTGTACCAGAATAGATTAATATAACATAAAACAAATGCAATATATAAAATAAATAAATACTTTTTTATTCTTAAATGACTCAAAACAAATGCAACATTTAGAATAAATAAATATTTTGTTATTATCTACTGAATAAATGAATGCGTGATTACAACCTCTCATGACGGTGTGCCTAAATAAGGTGAATTAAATTTTACCCTAACATTAATTAAATGCATCAAGCATGAATTTAGTTTCGTCCACCCATGTTCAAATCCTATAAGAATGGCATTCACCCTAATATTATGGAAAACATGAGTTTAGTTGCATCAAGCATGAATTTAGTTTCGTCCACCCATGTTCAAATCCTATAAGAATGGCATTCACCCTAATATTATGGAAAACATGAGTTTAGTTGCATCAATCATGAATTTAGTTTCGTCCATGAATTTAGTTTCGTCCACCCATGTTCAAATCCTATAAGAATGGCATTCACCCTAATATTATGGAAAACATGAGTTTAGTCCCATCCACCCATGTTCAAATCCTGTAGGAGTGACATTGACTGTACTTTGTGTCGGAAACTTGTTCATATAGAAAACCGATGCAGAACCCCAAGTGTTCAAGCGCTAAAGGGCAATTCAGTAGTGGAAATCTAGCATCGAGGGCTAAAGACACTCCAAGAGTTAAGAAATGAAAAAGATGAAGAACGCTGCATGGGCAATTTGAACGCAAAAAACTGCCATGTTCAGTATAAAACCCTACATTTTCTGTATTTTGTTATGTTTTATAATTTGTTTCATTTCAGTACTTCGCAGTTCATCAATTTTTTTACGTTGCTATCTATGTCCTTCGTTGTGCTGCGTTTTGGTTGCCACATGGTTCGAGAATTTTTTTATTGTATCATCATTGAAAATTTTGGATGTCCTAATATTGTGTTACCTGCTTTTGTTAATTTTATTTTCCCTGCTTTTGTTACAGTGTGGAGTGATCAACCTGCCAACGCAGATATTGGTGCTATCAAACTTTGACAGACCAGGCCAACTGACGGGCATGATTTTCCCAAGGGTATGTTGGAATTTTAAGATATGCAGTGCGAATCTGATTTCCTTTCCACAATAAAAATGACACTTTCTGACTTTTAGGATTCTGTTGCTGTCACGCCACAGTTGCCAACTCATCCGCATCTTCAATTGCCAGCTCAGAGCAGACCACAGCTTACCGAAAGTGGCAACCAACAGCTACAAGAAATGCCTTCAGCAACCTGTCAATTTTTAACTCAGCTACAACACCAGCAGCAAAATCTACAGCCACGACTAATGCCTCTAGCAACTGGACAAGCTTTCCCCCCTTGTCAATCACAGTCACAAACACTGCCCTTTGCAACTGGGGAACCATTTCTCCCATCTCAATTTTCAAATGAAACCATACCGCCACCTATATCACATGGCCAGCAACAACAACAGCCACACGCAATGCCTTCAGGATTTAGGTCAGCATTTCCCCCATCTCAATTTCCGAATCAAACTGTACCACTGTCAATGTTACTTGGCCAGCAACAGCCAGAAGGAATGCCTTCAGCAATGGGACAAGCATTCCCCCACCAATCCCAAGGTTAAGATCCTGGTTACCAAAGTTAAGGAAATAATGTACTTTG
Organism: Pinus taeda; assembly: GCA_000404065.3. NCBI lineage: Eukaryota > Viridiplantae > Streptophyta > Pinopsida > Pinales > Pinaceae > Pinus > Pinus taeda. Next base: position 106,281 of record APFE030227291.1, on the reverse strand, counting down.
ATTATCATGATATCAAAAGATAGGCCGTAGGATATTGGCCTTTTTCTTTAATAAACATATAATTTATGCTAGTAGTACGAAGCTTCCAAACTCTCATATGGCTTTGGAGCTTTTGTCGTGGATGTTTAAAAGATTGTTTTATTCATTTGAATCCTTGTATGTGTGTGTTTCTGAAAGCATTACATTACTGTTATTGAACATGTGTGTTTTTCTCAAAGCATTACATTATTGTTATTCATTTAATAGTTGAATAAATTTTTTTGGATGCTTCTTTTAAAGATATTTGATTTTTTTAAGAGGTTTGTTTTTGGTTACTAATTTGATATTTTTGTTATATTATTATTCTTTTTAAAATAATTGGATTTTATTTGATATTTTCTTTTCAACATATTTTCTTAAATTAAAAATGCTAAATGACTATGAACAATCTAAATATTGAATGTAAACTCCAAATATAGTATAGGATAGAAGAGGTACAATATTTAGATAAACTATCGAGAGAGCAATAAGGAAGCCCAAAGCATAAAATGAAACAACACAAGATTATTACACTTTTTACAAGCCTTACTCACTTAGTGAGAGAAGCTTACAATCACTTGTTTATTTAGGCATGGCTTCTCTAGAGACTTCATCTCTACATCTTTTCTTGAGTATTAAATGCCTCTAACTAGTTTTAAAAATTTGGGCAAAGGAAACATCTACATTTTTCTAAATATTATTTTTTCCTTGTGTATGATTTCTAAAAAAGTGTTTATGCTTTATTTGGGACCTGCCAATGGTCAAAACACCTGATTGACACTCTCTTTTTACCTCTTCTAGTGGTATGTGGAGACACCGATATCCTTCATTTGCTTCATGCCTCAACATTCTCCCACTTGAATCTCCATGAAGGAACATATAGGTAATCCTCACTCCAAGGCTGTGCATTAAGTTACTCCAAGGCCTACCAAGCTTCTACATAGATCATGCCTGTCTTTTGGCAATATCTTAGTAAGCATATCGGCAAGATTCTCAGATGTATGAATCTTTTCCAAATTGAAATGTCCTTCCTCCAACATTTGTCATATCGAATGGTACCTTAGGTCAATGTGCTTGATTCATGGATGGAATGTTGGGTTCTTTGCTAAATGAATAACACTTTGACAATCACAATACAACACATATTTGTCTTGTTTTTTCTCTAGATTCCTAAGGAATCACTACATCCATAACATTTATTTACAATCCTATATTGTAGCTTTATATTCTACCTTAGTTGTGGAGAGAGATACTATATTTTTCTCCCTAGATATCCAAGACACACCACCACCTACAAATGTGTACAAATAACTAGTGGTGGAATTCCAAGTGTCCAGATCTTCAGCCATATCTTCATATGTAAATAGTTCAAGGAAAATATCATTATTTTCGAAACATGAAAGATAATGGCTAGTACTTTTGAGCTACCTAAAGAGCCATGTCATTTATTACCAATGTTTTTTTCCTAGATTAGCAAGGAATCTTCTCATACTCCCACTACATGTGCAATATCTAACCATGTACATAGCATGGCATACGTCAAGTTGTAGATTCTAAAGGACATAAATTAGTGCTTATCTTGAAGTGGGTTGCAAGAGATGTATTAGTTGGCTTGCAATCTTTCATGTTAAACATTTAAAGCACCTTCTCAATATATTTTCTTGTGACAATCATAGTTTTTTGTTCTTTATATCACGAAGAATATTCATTCTATATTGCTACTTAAATCATCACAATATGGCTACCCAAATCATTATTTTCTCTATTAAGCAGCGTGTTTCCATGTCAAAGAATGAGCATGTCATCCACATATATCAATAATGTAATATAATTATCATGGCCATACTTCTTGATATAGACATAATGATAAGCTTGTAGTGTTTTAAAATTGTACATCAACATCAATGACTCAAATTTCTTGTACCACTATTAAGGTGTTTGTTTCAACCCATAAAGGATATTCTTTAATCTACATACTAGATTTTGTTTATCCTTTACTTTGAAACCTTCAAGTTGCTCCATATAAAACTCCTCCAATTCACCATGAAGGAAGCTGACATTGACATTCAGTTGTTCACATTATACATCCAAGGTAACAACAAGACCAAGAATGACTTGAAAGGATGAAATATTAACAACATGAGAATATTTCATTAAAACCAATGACTCCTTTTTGGGAAAATTCCTTTAGTACCGGTCTTGCCTTGTACCTCTTCTTTCCTCCACCCTTGTGCTTGAATGTGTATACCCACTTGTTTTGTAGGGCTTGTATTCCCTTTGGAAGCATCAGCAATTCCAAGGTTTGTTTTTAAAATAGGGAGTCCACTTATTCTTCCATATCCTTCTTCCATTCCTTGTTATCATCATCCTACAAGGTTCTTGAGAAAGCTCAAGAATTCCTTCATCATCGAAAAAAACTTAGCTTGGGATGATACATTTGTGAGGGCTTATGAGGCCAAGTAAACTTGTGAACTAATTGTGGTGGAGTTCTTTCTTATTAGAGCTATTGTAATGGTTGTCGCAATTGAACTTCTTGTAATGGATGTTGTGGTCTGACCTCTTGCAACAGACATTGAAAAATTTCTCCTTCTTTCTCATCTTGATATTTGTCATGCTCACTTTCTTGTAGCAATGTAACATTTTCTTGTTGTTTTGTCAGCCTATCTAGAACCTTATCTACCTCCATATCTCCTCTAGATCCATTAAACATTTCTAATTGAATAAAAATGACATATATGCGTCTAATAATTAATGTTTTTACTAGATCCCATAGTCGATAACCAAACTCAACATCAACATATCCAAGAAGAATACATTTAATGGATTTATCATACAGCTTGGTTCTTTTATCTTTGGGAATATGAACATATCCTTCAAATTCAAGGCTTTTGAGGTGAGAGTAGTTTGCCTTTGTAACATACCTAATTTACAACTATTTTTTTTCCAGGGTATAAATAACACCCAATGATGTTTAATGAAGCCTAATTAATTTTCATTGGAATCTAAATATCATTTTCATTCACTTTTATATATGTGAGGTTTCCCATGTTTAAGTTCATAGTAAATACTAGCCATTAATTAAAGTTGTTACACCTCAACTCTTTAATTATTGTCCTTTTCAACTTTTCTTTTCCAAAATTGTACTATGGTTACATGGTGGGCAATGTGTGTTAATATGTAAATGATATTTACACAAATAATTGTGCATGTGGAATAGCAACATGCATGCCACACAATCTATGATCATGTGACCTATTTTCACTTGGGATGGAAGATATTTAATTCTCATCAAATCAATTTCCTCTTGTTATAAATATCCACTGTAGTACATTATATTTTTCTTGGTAGACTCTTAATTACTAATAGATGAACAAATTTTTATTCTCATGGACCTATATAATTCAATTCTTGATATATTAGTTATACTCGGGAATGGGTCGAAACCACATATTTACCTTTGTCATAGATCTTATATTCACACTATAGTGTATTGCACCATTCTATATATGGCCTTATGGTGTGTGTATTCATCATTGCAACATTTAATTTCTGATGATAAAAACATGTGATAAGACCCATCAAGGTGTCCATTAGGTGTTTTTCTTAACTGTTACTTTTTCCTTGGTAAGATAATATTTAAAATCTATGTATGATTTCATATTTTTAGCCCTTTCAAAAGTCAACAAAATCAAACTCATATTATCTAATTGATGTAATATTTTTTACATCTCCATCTACTTTTGCTATATCTCTATATAATAATGCTTTCCAAACTTGATATTTCACAATTTATTTTCAATGGGGTTTGAACACTTAAAATTACTTGTTAAAGGTCCTAGTGACTATTCTCATCCATGGTGAAATTTGACACAGTGCACTCTAGAATTATAACTTTACCTTTTAAACCACTTCCTCAGTTTCTAGGAAATTTGGGCAAGTGTTAAAGGGTTGAGAGATGTTTTGATAGGTTATTTTGTAAATCAAAATTACCTTTTTCCACGTACCCTAGATCCATGTCACACCCATGTTACTAATGTATGCTTCTCGAGATGGTCACTATAGATTTTTGTACATGATCCAATGGCTACAAAAGGATTCCTCTAACCCTACTACAAATATTGGAAATGACCCCACTCTAAGTTGTTGTTTCATTTTTTTCTTTTTGATATGGTGTCTTCTGCTCATAGCATCACTCCGAAGCAGGACAAGATGCTTGGCACCTTTCAATGGTTACCATAACATCATAGGAATTTTAATCCCTGTTGTCTCTTACGTTTGAGGGTATTTACACTACAATAGTTAAGGAAGTGTAGTGGGCTTCATTGGAGAGAAGTTCCCTTCAACAAATTTCAGCATTTGATCCATCTAGGATATATTTTGATTCCTTGGTTAGTTTCTGAGCAAATTTCATCCCTTTGTGTGAGGTAGTAAGGCTATAAATATCTTGTTTGCCCTGTCGACAAAAATTTCACTCACGTGATCTTTCATCCTTGGTTTCTGTTGCATTTCGTGTTCACAACAAATTTAGAAAACATCGCTTCTTAGCCATTTTTTTCCCACTATGCAGGTGCTTCTTCCCCTATGTACCCTAAAAGTGTTTTTTCTTCGAATTTGTATACCCACTTGTTTTGTAGGGCTTGTATTCCCTTTGGAAGGATCAGCAATTCCAAGGTTTGATTTTAAAACAGGGAGTCCACTTATTCTTACATATGCCTCTTCCATTCCTTGCTATCATCATCCTACAAGGTTCTTGAGAAAGCTCAAGAATTCCTTCATCAATGAAAAAAACTTAGCTTGGGATGATACATTTGTGAGGGCTTATGAGGCCAAGTAAACTTGTGAACTAATGGTGGTGGAGTTCTTTCTTATTAGAGCTATTGTAATGGTTGTCGCAATTGGACATCTTGTAATGGATGTTGTGGTCGGACCTCTTGCAACAGACATTGAAAAATTTCTCCTTCTTTCTCATCTTGATCTTTATCATGCTCACTTTCTTGTAGCAATGTAACATTTTCTTGTTGTTTTGTCAGCCTATCTAGAACCTTATCTACCTCCATATCTCCTCTACATCCGTTAAACATTTCTAATTGAATAAAAATGACATATATGCCTCTAATAATTAATGTTTTTACTAGATCCCATAGTCGATAACCAAACTCAACATTAACATATCCCCGAAGAATGTATTTAATAGATTTATCATTCAACTTGGTTCTTTTATCTTTGGGAATATGAACATATCCTTCAAATCCAAGGCTTTTGAGGTGAGAATAGTTTCCCTTTGTAACATACCTAATTTACAACTATTTTTTTTCGAGGATATAAATAACACCCAATGATGTTTAATGAAGCCTAATTAATTTTAATTGGAATCTAAATATCATTTTAATTCACTTTTATATATGTGAGGGTTACCATGTTTACGTTCATAGTAAACACTAGCCATTAGTTAAAGTTGTTACACCTCAAGTATTTAACTATTGTCCTTTTCTCCTTTTCTTTTCCAAAATTGTATTATGGTTACGTGGTGGGCTATGTGTGTTAATATGTAAATGATATTTACACAAATAATTGTGCACGTGGAATTGCAATGTGCATGCCACACAATCTATGATCATGTGATTTATTTTCACTTGGGATGGAAGATATTTAATTCTCATCAAAATAATTTCCTCTTGTTATAAATATCCACTATAGTACATTATATTTTTCTTGGTTGACTCTTAATTTACTAATAGATGAATGAATTTGTATTTTCATGGATATATATGATTCAATTCTTGATATATTAATTATACTCGGGAATCGGTCGAAACCACATATTTACCTTTCTCATAGGTCTTATATTCACACTATATTGTATTGCACCATTCTATATATGGCCTCATGGTGTGTGTATTCATCATTGCAACATTTAATTTCTAATGATAAAAACATGTGATAAGTTTTACCCCTCAAGGTGTCCATTAGGTGTTTTTCTTAACTGTTACTTTGTCCTTGGTAAGATAATATTTCAAATCTATGTATGATTTCATATTTTTAGCCCTTTCGAAAGTCAACAAAATCAAACTCATATTATCTAATTGATGTAATATGTTTTACGTCTCCATCTAATTTTTCTATATCTCTATATAATAATGCTTTCCAAACTTGATATTTCACAATTTATTTTCAATGGGGTTTGAACACTTAAAATTACTTGTTAAAGGTCCTAGTGATTATTCTCGTCCATGGTGAAATTTGACACAATGCACTCTAGAATTCTAGCTTTACCTTTTAAACCACTTCCTCAGTTTCTAGGAAATTTGGGCAAGTGTTAAAGGATTGAGAGATGTTTTCATAGGTGATTTTGTAAATCAAATTTATCATTTTCCACTTACCCTAGATCCATGTCACACCCATGTTACTAATGTATGCTTCTCGAGATGGTCACTATAGATTTTTGTACATGATCCAATGGTTACAAAAGGATTCCTCTAACCCTACTGCAAATATTGGAAATGACCCCACTCTAAGTTGTTGTTTCATTTTTTTCTTTTTGATGTGGTGTCTTCTGCTCCTAGCATCACTCTGAAGCAGGACAAGATGCTTGGCACCTTTCAATGGTTACCATAACATCATAGGAATTTTAATCCCTGTTGTCCCTTACGTTTGAGGGTATTTACGCTACAATAGTTAAGGAAGTGTAGTGGGCTTCATTGGAGAGATATTCCCTTCAACAAATTTCAGCATTTGATCCCTCTAGGATATATTTTGATTCCTTGGTTAGTTTCTGAGCAAATTTCATCCCTTTGTGTGAGGTACTAAGGCTATAAATATCTTGTTTGCCCTGTCGACAAAAATTTCACTTACGTGATCTTTCATCCTTGGTTTCTGTTGCATTTCGTGTTCACAACAAATTTAGAAAACATTGCTTCTTAGCCATTTTTTTCCCACTATGCAGGTGCTTCTTCCCATATGTACCCTAAAAGTGTTGTTTCTTCGATAGTCCAACTTTAGGTACCTCTAGACTCCCTGCCTAAGTTCAAATTATTTCATTGTTTACTATGACTAATTTTTATTTTTTTCATTCCTCTACCCAAGTGGTGTGCCTCCCCTTGTTATCTTATTCATTGGTAGTTTTTCTATCTTTTTTGTCCTTATGATGCCATTGCAAATTTACCTTCACATGGAAATCAATCTCTCAATAGCTCACTGGAGCATCCTGTTAGGTTTTAGCATATGCATGCTAATAATTTGAATTTATACATTTATGAGGATAAACCCTTTATGGTTATTGTCCTCTTAGGAGGCTTTCTCTATGGGGAAATACTACTAATCCCTCACATGCTTCTTACATGATTTTTTAATGCTTCGTATGGGTTCATTCTATAGCTTCATGATGAAACTCACCCAAGAAGAATTGGAGCCACTTTGTTCCACAACTAATTTGCACTAGGTCATCTTATAACTGCATTTCTTTCTAGGTTGCATGTTATGTGGAAATGTTGGGGAAGATGGTGCAACTCACTTATTCCTATTTTGATTTTATGAGTTATGATGAGTTGACTTTGTAGCTCGGTCAATGGCCCACTCTAGAAATATCTATAATTTTAATCAACATTTCTACTGCATGTAGCAAAGTTTAAATAGTTGGTCATGTTCATCTCAGGTACAACAAATTCACATGCAGTTGTTTCAAGCTGATATTAGACGAGACCCTTAGCCCTAGATATTGTGGTTGTAATGATTTCTTGTACACTTAAAATCACTCTTAATTGTACTATTTTGAAATATTATGATGTCTCGCTTTAGTCCTTATGTTTTTTTATAAATAGGTTGCTAGATAGTTACCTATTTTTCTTCCAAGAGATAGAGATATCGCCTCACTAGTCTGAGTGGTTACTTAGGTAATAATAATTATATGTAACACTGCCTTATATCTTACATATAACTTTGTATATTGATGCATCAATTTATTTTGAAATGGATGCTTGATATTCCCACACCCATTTTGTTGATGTTTACGAAACAAGAACTTACTTTTGAGACTGGTTCACTTATTAGGACATATGTTTTTTTGCGCACCTATAGATCAAATAATTGTTTAGATTATTTTATCTATGTATCATAATTGACGATTACAATCTATGGAATATTTCTTATACAGTACTACATGCACCGTTTCTGGGGTTATATTCTTGTCTTAGATCCCTATTAGTTCCCTTCCTTACCTATGGATTTCCGATTCAAATATACACTAGAACGTGGGAGGATGGCGCAAGTCCCTAGGCTTCCATTTCTAACCAGCTCGCCTCTATTTATGCCTATATGTCTCCATATATCATATTAGAAATTATTTTTTTGTCCTTCAGCGTGTAATTGATAAATGTTTGCCTTAGCATTATTGATATGCCAAATTCCTCCTATGGAGTATAATGAATATTTTCTATTGCATTCCTATCCTCATAGTGCTAGCTATAATGTATTGCTTTTAAATTCTAATTTTACACACTACTCGAAAGTATCCTTCACCCTTACTCTATCTTCCTTTCGTGTCCAAATAACTAGGATTTACCCCATATATCTATATATGAAAAGGTACATCAAATACTATTAATAATACATTATGTAGTCTAACATGAATTTGTATTAACAATACTTCTCACAAAATTTATTCCAATACCATACTGTTGCACAATTTTGAACTTGTAATCCCTTATTTTGATTTATTTAAAATGAGATGTTTAGCTATGTACATTTGTTTCAGCCCATAAAGGCTCTTCTTTAATCACAAACTAGATTTTGTTTATCTAAACTACTTTGAAACCTTCAAGTTGCTCCATATAAAACTCCTCCAATTCACCATGAAGGAAGTTGATATTGGCATCTAATCGTTCACATTATACATCCAAGGTAATAACAAGACCAAGAATGACTTGAAAGGATGAAATATTAACAACATGAGAATATTTCGTTAAAACTAATACCTCCTTTTTGAGAAAATTCCTTTAATACCAGTCTTTCCTTGTACCTCTTCTTTCCTCCACCCTTGTGCTTAAATTTGTATACCCACTTGTTTTGTAGGGCCCTTATTGCCTTTGGAAGCATCACCAATTCCAAGGTTTGATTTTATAATATGGATTCCACTTATTCCTACATATCCTTCTCCCATTCCTTGCTATCATCATCCTACAAGGTTCTCGAAAAGACTCAAGAATTCCTTCATAAGTGAAAAAACATAGCTTGGGATGATACCTTTGTGAGCGCTTATGAGGCCAAGTAAACTTGTGAACAAATTGTGGTGTAGTTCTTTCTTACTGGAGCTATTGTAATGGTTGTTGCAATTGCACTTCTTGTAATGGATGATGTGGTTCGACCTTTTGCAACAGACATTGAAAAATTTATCCTTCTCACTCATCACTTTCTTGTAGCGATGTAACATTTTCTTTCTGTTTTGTTGGCCTATCAAGAATCTTAGATACCTCCATATCTCCTCTAGACCCCTTAAACATTTCTAGTTGAAAAAAATGACATATATGCCTCTAATAATTAATGTTTTTACTAGATCCCGTTGTCGATAACCAAACTCAACATCAACATATCCTAGAAGAATAAATTTAATGGATTTATCATTCAACTTGGTTCTTTTATCTTTGGGAATGTGCACATATCCATCAAATCCAAAACTTTTGAGGTGAGAATAGTTTCCCTTTGTAACATACCTAATTTACAACTATTTTTTTTCCAGGATATAAATAACACTCGATGACGTTTAATGAACCCCAATTAATTTTCTGTGGAATCTAAATATCATTTTAATTCACTTTTATATTTGCGACGATTCACATTTTTAAGTTCATAGTGAACACTAGCCATTAATTAAACTTGTTACACCTCAACTCTTTAATTGTTGTCGTTTCTTTCTTTTTTTTCCAAAATTATACTATGATTATGTGATGGGCTATGTGCGGAAATATATAAATGATATTTAGACAAATAATTGTGCACCTAGAACTGCAACTTGCATACCACCCAATCTATGATCATGTGACTTATTTTCACTTCGCATGGAACATATTTAATTCTCATCAAAACAATTTCCTCTTGTTATAAATATCCACTATAGTACACTATTGTTTTTTGGTCGACTCTTAATTTACTAATACATGAATGAAATTGTCTTCTCATGGACATATATGATTCAATTCTAAATATATTAATTATACTTCGGAATGTGTCAAACCCACATATTTACCTTTGTCATAAACCTTATATTCACACTATAGTGTATTGTACCATTCTATATATGGCCTCATGATGTGTGTATTCGTCAAACCCACATATTTACCTTTGTCATAAACCTTATATTCACACTATAGTGTATTGCACCATTCTATATATGGCCTCGTGATTTGTGTATTCATCATTGCAACATTTAATTTGTGATCATAAACACATGTGATAAGTTTTACCCATCAAGGTGGCCGTTAGGTGTTTTTCTTAAAAGTTACTTGGTCCTTGGTAAGATAATATTTAAAATCTATGTATGATTTCATATTTTTAGCCCTTTCCAAAATCAAAAAAATCAAACTCACATTATCTAATTGATGTAATATTTTTTATGTCTCCACCTATTGTTGCTATATCTCTATATAATAATGTTTTCCAAACTTGATATTTCACAATTTATTTTCAATGGGCTTTGGAATACTTAAGATTACTTGGTAAAGGTCTTGCATGGTGAAATTTGATGCAATCCATTGTAGAATTCTAACTTTACCTTTTAACCCACTTCCTCAGTTTCGAGGAAATTTGGTCAAGTGTCATAGGGTTGAGAGATGTTTTGGTAGTTGATTTTGTAAATCAAATTTACCTTTTTCCACGTACCCTAGATCCATGTGACACCCATGTTACTAATGTATGCTTCTCGATATGGTGAGTGTAGATTTTTTTACATGATCCAACGGCTATAAAAGGATTCCTGTAACCCTACTGCAGATATTGGAAATGACCCCACTCTAAGTTGTTGTTTCATTTTTTTTCTTTCTGATGTGGTGTCTTCTGCTCGTAGCATCACTCTGAAGTAGGACAAGATGCTTGGCACCTTTTGATGGTTACCATAACACCATAGGAATTTTAATCCATGTTGTCTCTTACCTTGTAGGGTATTTATGCTATGATAGGTAAGGAAGTGTAGTGGGCTTCATTCGAGAGAAGTTCCCTTTAAAAGCTTTTAGCATTTGATCCATCTAGGATAGATTTTGATTCCTTGGTTATTTTCTGAGAAAATTTCATCCCTTTGTGTGAGGTACTAAGGGTATAAATATCTTGTTTCCCCTATCAATGAAAATTTCGCTCAAGTGATATTTCATCCTTGGTTTCTATTGCATTTCATGATTTGAAAAACATCGCTTCCTACCCATTCCGTTTTCACTATGCAGGTGCCTATTCCCCTTAGTGCGACTCAAATTGAGTGTCTATGTACCCTCAAAGTGTTTTTTCTTGCATTGTCCGACTTTAGGTACCTCTAGACTATGTGCCTAAGTTCAAATTATTTCATTGTTTACTATGATTAATTTTTATTTTTTTCATTCCTCTAGCCAAGTGGTGTGCCTCCCCTTCTTAACTTATTCATTGGTACTTTCTCTGTTTTTTTTCCCTTATGATGCCATTGAAAATTTACCTTCATATGGAAATAAATATCTCAATAGCTCACTCGAGCATCCTGCTAGGTTTTTGCATATGCATGTTAATAATTTGTATTTATACATTTCCTAAGATAAACCCTTCTAATTATTGTCTTATGAGGAGGCATTTTCTATGAGGAAATACTACTTTTCCCTAAAATGCTTCTTACATGATTTTTTAAAGCTTCGTATGGGTTCGTTCTAGAGCTCCATGTAGAAACCCGCACAAAAGGATTTGGAGCCACTTCGTTCCACAACTATTTTGCACTAGGTCAGTGTAAAATTGCATTTCTTTCTTGGTTGCATGCTATGTGGAAATGTCGAGGAAGATGGCTCAACTTGCTTATTCCTATTTTGAAGTTATCAGTTATGATGAGTTGACTCTGTAGCTCGATCGATGGCCCACTCTAGAAATATCTGTAATTTTATTGAACATTTCTACTGCGAGTAGCAAAATTTAAATAGTTGGTCATGCTCGTCTCATGTACACCATATTCACATGCGGTTGTTTCAAACTAATTTTATAGTAGACACTTAGGCCTCCATATTGTGGTTGTAATGATTTCTTGTACACTTGCAATCCCTCTTAATTTTACTATTTTGAAATATTATGATGTTTCATTTTATTCCTTATGTATTTTTATAAATAGGTTGTTGGATAATTACCTATTTTGCTTCTAAGAGTTAGATATAGTGCCTCACTGGTCTTAGTGGTTACCTATTTTATGTCTCCATATATCAAATTAGAAATTATTTTTTTGTCCTTCACTGTGTAATTTATAAATATTTGTCTTAGCATGATTGATATGCCAAATTGCTCCTATTGAGTACAATGAATATTTTCTATTCCATTCCTATCCTCATAGTGCTAGCTATAATGTATTGCTTTGAAATTCTAATTTTACACACTACTCGGAACTATAAATCGAATAAATTCAACTTATGTAGTGTAGAGGCTTTAATCGGCATGTTCCTTTCTTGCCCAAATAACTAGGATTTACTTACTATATATATATATATATATTATATATAATATATAGAGAGAGAGAGAGAGAGAGAGAGAGAGAGAGATATGAAAAGGGACATAAAATACTATTAATAATCCATTATGTAGTCTAAGATGAATTTGTATTAAGATTTGGAGAGTTATAAGGTTTAATGGATCTACTTATATTCTACTTAAAATATAGTAACATGGTTTAAAACTGTAGGCATTGAGATCAGAATCTAAGGATGAAACATATATTTTATGTTCATGGTTACAAGAAATTTTAAATTCATGTAACAAAGTTTGAGGAAGGTCTAGCATTTGCATTCTACCAGAAAATTTGCTTGCTTGACTTAAGCCCTTTGAATTTGGGCATGGTAGTGTTCATTACAGAAACAATCAAACACTAAAAAAAGGTAAAAATAAAAAATAAAATTTCATGCATTATGACCCTAGAAAAGTTAGGGAGGAGCGAACTAATCTGTATAATAAGGAGATGCAAAATCCTTACTTGTCCATTGTCCTTTAATGAATTGATGGCCGCAATCAAGACCTGCCTTATCATAATCATTAAACCCTTTGCACAATAAGGACATGCAAAATTCTTACTTGTGCATTTCCTTTTGATGAATTGTTGGCCGTAATCAAGATTTGCATTATCATAATCATTAAACCTTCAAATCTAGATAAAATTTATGCTTTGATCATATAAACCCTCAGAATTGTTTACCCATAAGAACAAAAATCATCTTTAGTTAAAATGAATAACTCTCCATAGTCCAAATTCATACCCATGTAGAAATGACTAAGATCTCAATAAGGACATGAAAAATGCTTACTTGTGCATTGTCTTTTCATGAATTGTTGGCCGTAATCAAGATCTGCATTATCATAATCATTAAACCCTCAAATTTTTTTATCCATAATAACAAAAATCATCTTTATTAAAAAGGAAGAATGCAATCATGATTTTCATTATCATAATTATTACACCCTCAACCCATAAGAACAAAAATTATGTTTAGTAAAAAGGAGGAATGCAATCAAGATTTTCATTATCATAATCATTAAACCCTCAACTCTAGATAAAATCTATTCTTTGATCATATAAACCCTCGAAATTATTTACCCATAAGAGCAAATATCATCTTTACTAAAAAGGAAGAAATCTCTAGAGTCCAAATTCATACCCATGTAAAAATTACCAAAATCTCCATCTAATTGTTGATGCTTTGCTGAGGTGTTTCCCATGCAAACTCCATCTGGGGTTCCAATCCCATGAAATCCATAGATCACGTTGATGGTATTCCCTCTCGTTCTTCAGACTTTGGAACTCTAGTAAAACATTCTGCAACTCCATGTGAATTTGATAAACTCTCAAGGCAACATCGTGAATATGCATTTCATGCAATCTCATTGGAATCTCCAGGGCTTCGGCCTGGGTCCCAATCTTTTGTTGTGAAAAAACCACCCTTAGATGAAGCAAGAGCAAAGCTACAAACCATTAACAGTGCTGCCCATTTGTAAGGTTCATGTTAGATTCTTGGATCTTGCATTTCAGTCTCTTATCCAGCTCTAAAGCTGTCTCTCAAGGCCTCATCATGATTTCCTTGAATCCAACGATTGATTGTGCTTTAGAATTGGGCCTAATAGATTCCTTATTTAGCACAATATGAGTATCTTCCAACGTAAGTGTCACGTTATCAATGCACTACTTAATGTACCACGTTAGTCCGCGCTCTTGTAAAGCAGTAACCAATGTTTCTTTCTTCATATGATCATCTATGATACCTTGAGCTTCCCATATAGCCTTCGCGACAAACCAAAACTAGTCTACATCCTCATTTCTCAAAACCTTTGAAAACGGGAAACTTTACTGCATTCCCCATACTAAATGGCGATGGTGGTGGTGGTGGTGTCAGCGAAGGTGTATGTTGCAGAGGTGAAGATGGAGGCGGTGTGGATTGATGTGGTATTCATGGGAACGCTTTCGTTATTAACTAAACAATCCTCTATGGTGAAGCATGTGCTTCTTCTTCGTCATCAGTCAGAGGAGGCTCGATCAATGGGCTATATTCATAGCTTGTTTCCCCTCCATCCTTGAAGATCTTTCCACTTCGCATAGCACCAAACATCAAGGTAACTGAATAACCTGCTTTTCACATAAGAGCATCTTAATCCAAGTATTCAAAGACATTAAATACTTACCTCGTGGTCCTTTGAAGAAGCGACCCTCTGCTTCGTTGTAACTAACTGAAGTATCGACTGTGAACTTTGTCACAAATTTTCCTACGATATAATCAAGCGAGTGATCAACAACACATGTGATCTTATCTTTAGAGGCTTCCAATATTTGCACTAACTCCGGGGTCCACACTGTGGGACTGTGAAGCCTCCACCTTCCTTGGTCATCTGCCAATTTATTGATCCACTTGTATAATTCAACCAAGAAGGAACAAAAGAATATTTCATGTATCTCTATGTACAAATATTTGTCCAACCATTGTTCTTTTGTCAATCGCCAATTTCTATTTTCTTGCACTGTGAATTCGTGGATCCTTTTATCCAACCAATCTTCAATTTCCTTCTTAGGTGTATTCTTGTGATGGGACATTGCACATCTCTTTATTCAGATCTTGATACCAACAATGGAACCATTTGTTGGCTTGGTGGGTACTGACGCAAGTTCAGAGTTAAATTAGCCAAACAAATTCCTACACTACTGACCCTTTCAGCATCAATCCGCTGAGCGCAGACTAAATTCTCACCCGAAGCAGTATGGGGGGATGTTGGAACCAAGTTTCTTCACCGAGAGATGGTAGTGATGTCATTTTATCCCTAGTTCTGTCTTCACATAGATCGATAAGCCCTAAAATCTTATCGATATACTTCCCTTAATCAACCCTTAGACCTTCGTGAAGGTCTACAACTATCTTTTGTGAACCCTAAAAAAGTTGAATTGACCACCTACACACTTCTATAATTACTCCTACTTCCGTATTTGCCCATATTATCTTAAGTATCTGATAACTTTAATGTGCGTTAAGATACTCTTTTCTTAAACATATATTATTACTCGCATTCATACGATAGTATAAAGTATGCAGATTTGTACATCAATATAGTATTAAATAATAAACCCATTATTCGTCATAACATAATCGCATTCATACATAAAAAAATGAAATGGATCAAACACAAATATCTCTATAATAAGTTTGTTTATTAATAATTCAGATCTTCTTATAGACTCAAAGTACCCTACGCACTTAGTTGTAAAGGTCCGTGCACTTAGTTGTAGACTCTACTCTAGGAATGTGCGCACACAACTGCAGAGCCTCTCTTTTACTCTAATACTCTTCGCTCTTAGCTCTTACTGACCCATTATAGTCATCTTCATCAATCGATGAATTGACTTAGACTCTTTAATAAAAAAAAAATTATACAATCCCATGGTCTCCGGACCATGGGGAGATCTACTAAATCCGACACAACATATATAAACAAAGGGTGAAACCCTTTAGGATAGTTTAGCATCTACGTGATCAATGACCACAACTTGCGGATACCTTACACTTTAGATACAAAATCTTGGGCTTTCTACCCTAAAACTTTTGCTTTTAACCCCAAAATAGATTCTAAGGGACTATGTCCCAACAATCAGTTTCTTCTTTTCTCCAAGTACAATGTATTAAGCTTATTTTATTCTTGTTTAGTGAATTTGACCACCATATGTGGTAATTTCAAATTCCACTTTGTATTTAATTAGGGAAAAAGATGAAAATGATTTGGGGTTAGTGTTTGAGAGAAATTTCATGGTCTGCAAAGTGTAAATCTTTTTGAGATTAGTGAAGCTTATGAAAATCATAAGTACTTGATCTTGGTTATCAGCGATTCATGTCACTATGTTCTTTATGTATGTTTCTTCTCCTAGTGTATGTTTCATTTTTCATAGCAGTTCTATCTCAATATTTCATTACTTTATATGCAACATAAAGTAATCTTCTATTAGTCCGTCAACAAGTTCCCATTAAAACAACAATTCCATCATTTTTCATGAAATGTATCCAAGCAATCCTTTATTGAATTCCCTCGCAAAGCCACTCTTGCATTATTATATCATATAGCATGTTTCATGTACGATATAAAATATGAATTGCAAGATATAACGAGTACTATAGAATAATCTATAGGTAATATTACTATAGATTTATAATGAAGCGGAAGTGGTGGACATCATAACAGAACTGTAAAAGTAAGCTCTAAACTTCTTTAATTGCTTCATTCTTCTAACACAGGACAACAAAATCCTTGTAAATAATCCATTCATTTTAAGCCCAAATTTCAATGTCTTAATGGGAAGCAACAATAAAAGGCACACGACAACTGTGGAATGGATTTGCATGTAACATGTTATTATCCAAATAATGGTGCACTACCAGAGGTGCCTCCATATGCATAAAGGAAACATCATGGGATGTGGTAGCTAGAAAAATACTGGACATCTTACAGAGTTGAAATATTTTGGTAAGAATAATAACTATCTTTCCCAAAGATACAAATTCCCCATGTTGAAGCATAGCTATGTCCTTTCTATAGTCAATAATCTCAAGGATGCCATCTAGATAAAATCTTCCTACGTCATAGTAGAGAACCATCACACTCCTCTCCCATCCACCTTGTCCAACAAAAAAAATGTATTAGTGTAAACCATCAATATAATTATTATTATTATTTTCAAAGAAGTTAAGCCTTGATGTTTGATCACCTTTTAGGAGTCATAATTTTCTCTTCTTTTGTAAATTAACCTAGAGTTACATGGGGACCACCAATAAATATATATGCTCATGACTTTCATGAATATGGCATCAAATACACACCTATTTCTGAGCCAATAAACTACAAATGTAAACAATACTATTCAACATAAAATAAAATTATAATAGTGTATGGTTCTAAGATAATTGGAATTGTGATACTAAAGTCAATTTTGAGATAACAATGAGCTTTAGAAGGAAAAAGGAATGAGAAAAATAGGAAAAGAAAGTTAGAACAACCTGGAAAAATTCATAATGGACATTTTAACTAAGAAGATCAGCAGCAACACTCATAAAGTTATGTTGATATCTTGAAGAAGCATTCCTGTACTCACTATTAGATTCAAAAACCTTTGCCAATGGGACACCTACTCGACTTTCACATGTCATGGGTCTGTAGTTGATACGGTGACGCTTCTCCTCCTGACAAATTGTGTTGCCTAGTCTAAGACCCATATGAGTAGTACCATCATCATCGTCATCCTGGTCTCTAGAAACAGATCATTATAAAGGGGAAAGTGACAAGGGGAACTTCGATTTGTTGTTGGGGAAGTGATGATTGATGCTATGTGATTCGTTCTCCACTTTTCACTAGTTTCAATCCCACTTCTTCACCCCTGTGAGCATCACCCGATGCAATGAGTGCTAAGTGAACTATTCAAAAATCATGAGAAATTAGTCAGTTACGACTACCTCTCATGGAAATGGTCATACGTTTGAATGACTTACTTAACGCAGTTGAATCCCAAAATGATATCTAATATAATGCACTGCGTAATCCCCCATACTTAAATTCAAAAAGAGTCAAGGGATCTCTACTTGAATGGTTCATGAGGCACAATACTTGCTAAGGTTTTGCAAATGGGGTAGCAAGCTAAGTGGGCTTGATTGTGGGAAAAACTCCACAGTTAAGCGCGCTTGAGCCAGAGGAGTTCTGGGATGGGTGACCTCCTGGAAGTCCTGGTTACCGGGTGCAAGCCCCGGAAGTGATGATTGATGCTATGTGATTCGTTCTCCACATTTCACTAGTTTCAATCCCACTTCTTCACCCCTGTGAGCATCACCCGATGCAATGAGTGCTAAGTGAACTATTCAAAAATCATGAGAAATTAGTCAGTTACGACTACCTCTCATGGAAATGGTCATACGTGAATGACTTACTTAACGCAGTTGAATCCCAAAATGATAAATGCATCATTGTTATTGCCATGTTTGCAAATCAAAAGTGGGTAGTTGATTGTCACTTTCCTTAATGAGTGTTCAATATTGTTCATAAGTGTAATGAGGGTTCATTATTGTTCTTAAGTGCGACAAAAGTTTCATTGTCTTTTATCCTCATAAGGAATCCATTGTCATGAACATAGTTATGCAGTAACTTTATTCCTGAATACTCAAAGCAGTTTTAAATATGATTCACACTTATCATGTTGAAAGTAGTGTACTACATAAATAAATATGTGAATGGTTAAACTCATACCCGAGTTAATGCCCACTGACGGCGTACCTCAATTTCCTTCCCGCTTACCAATTCCCAAAGGTGCCAGTGCTGCAACCTTTACCTCTGATACCACTTGTCACATACCCCGGTGACCTCGCATGTAAAAGTAGGGAGTTAGAATATTTTTATACAAATTACCCACAAATAATTATCAAATTCACAACTCCACAATTCATCATTAACCATTAGATATAGTGTTCATTAGTACATCAAGTAAATTGCAATAACCGACAGTAAGTTGCATAAGCAAGCATGACTTACTATTTAACTAGTACATATACCCAAATAACACTGTTTGCCCCCCACAATGTCTATTTACACTAATGCATAACTCTCCTTAAGAGTTCTAACTCATTAGTTCTACTAACATGTAAAACACGTTCGTTATAATTTCATATATGTAATAAACCGCTATTTCTATGCTTAAGCACATATGTTCTTTTCACATAGTTATTTCTAGAGAACTCAACATAATCTCTCTAACATACAAATAACATAACTTCATATCACAATGACTAATCTTTGTGCATACCATTGCTTATCCTATAAGCCCTTCTTTAATGTATGCAACACATATTCCCTTCACTAGAATACTACCATCATTTCATACAACAAACCACATTCCTCTTTCTTAAAGGAAGTCATTATAATCCTCATTTCTCTATCTTCTTATATGAGGGTTTCTCAAGATTCCCTTTCAAGAAATTATTAAAGATATCTATTTTTACACATGAAAACAAGATACAAAAACAAGGTTTCCTTACCCTTTATGCATCAAAATCAGGAAAATCAACACAACTCATCTAACAAGACAATCTCTTCAAGAGATTATTATTTTCAAGAAAGTTAACATGACCACTTTCTCTAAGTACACACAGTCTCATATTTCCATAGTCACATTAGCTACCCTTATGTGCATGCAACATGTGTTTTTTCCTAACACAATTATTTTTACTTTAATGTAGATACTCTTTTCATGAAACAAGTAAAGATTCTGGTTCTGGTATGAACACTATTCATATATGTCTTTAAAGGAAAGAACCTCTAATTTTATTTCGAAGAAAACTCTCATAAAATGAAGCTATATTTACGTATATATATAATATACTCTTTCTTCAAGAAAGTTAAAAATGAATATCTATGTGCCAAGAAGCACATCTTTAGCTATCTTTATCATGCATGTAATGCATACTCATTTCACTAGAAACTTAGAAATCAGCTAGTATCACAATGCAATAGCATATATCCCTTTCGAATAAAATCCAACTTAACTTCTATTTCTATTATATGCATTCTTTCTTTCCATAAATGCAATATTAACTTCTATTTCTTTAATATGCATTCTCTTTTCCAAAAATGCAATATTTACTTCTATTTCTCTAATATGATTTATCTTTTCCAAGAATGCAATATTTACTTCTATTTCTTTAATATGCATTCTCTTTTCCAAGAATGCAATATTTACTTCTATTTCTTTAATATGCATTCTCTTTTCTAAAAATGCAATAGCTATTGTTTGAATATGTATTCTCCTTACCCAAAATAGCTATTTCTATGAGCAAAATAACACATACGTATCTCTTTAGTTGACCACCAAAAAGCTATCCAAACCGCGGACAAATCTATATCTCTAAAAACCCACAATGTAAATCCGATGGAAAACAACAAAGTCAAAACCGACATGATCAATGAGGTCTGAATTTGGCATTGTGAGATCTTCCCGCATCCAACTGAGAAAACAATCCTTCCACATCCAACTGAGAAAACGTATGTGCACTCTGTGGTCCAAGTTCTCCACTTACACACAGTTGATACTCCTCTGGTTCCGAAGAAATTTCGAAAGTTAGACTCTCTCATTCATCCGCTGCAACCTCAGAAAACGCAAATGCCAACAGAAAACAGAAAACACAGTGACAGTTAAGATATTTGCCACTCCCGCCACTGCAATACCTCGCACACTTGCCATCTTCCCCTTCCTCACATTACTCTTTCGCTATTAATTCACTGACATCCATCTCCACCAGGAATACGTGCATCAAAACCAAGAACTAAAAAGCCCTCTGCCTAGAGCTTAAAAGATTCTTCAAAAAACCCATAACGGTGTGACATCCATCCACAAGTTCACAACTGAAATACATTTTCAACCTCTTCCACATCGCGCAGTTCTAGCAAACAATTTTTCCTCCTTTCTTGATTTCATCCGTATTTAGAATTAGTTTTCATAACTAAATTGTAACTTTTTTATTTATTTATTTTACCATGAGTTATTTTAGATGGTACATATTCTTATTTTTACTATTTATTTTTAATAAGATCAATCATTTTTCCATATTTAATTTTTGTATCAAGTAAATGTTATTTCAATTGCTATGCATGTTGGTGTTCAACTAAATAATCCGAAAATGGGCCAACTTTATTATGATTGCAATCAAAATTGAGCTAATTATAATTCTTCTATTACTTCATATATTAATTTTTATTTTATTTTATAATTCTCAACATTTTATTTTCCCATTATTTAAATAAAACAATGTTTTGTTTTTTATTATATTTTCCATGTTTTAATGTAATTTTTGTTGTTTTTACTTTGTGGGTTTTCCTAATTACTTTAAACCCTAACCAAGATCTACTCCTTTGTAAGAAATTGAAAATAATGCACAGCGGAACTTACTTTCCATCTTCTAAAGCTCCTGGTCTTGACTTGAGTTGTTGGCTCTTGAATCCTTCCAAGAGTTTGCAATCCTTTTCTCTGGCTATCCTTGATAGAGTATCAAGTCTTCAATGGAGCAGGCTGTTTTCTGAGTGATCGCAAGCCTTGGAGACTCAGCCCTTTTATAGCAGTCCCAATCCTAGGGCAGCCGAAATTTGGCTATCAATTGACAGCTAAATTTCAGCCCCAATCCTAGGGCAACCGAAATTTGGCTGTCAATTGACAGCTAAATTTCAGCCCCAATCCTAGGGTAGCCGATTTCGGCTGTCAATAAATTTATTACTGCTATTATTTCAATCAATTATAATCGGTCCATTAACAATTATAATTGATTAACATTATTCTATATGTATTTGTATCCAAATCCTTATTAAATAGTTTAAGCATAACTTAATTAATTCGATTATTTGCATATTTATCATTATATAAACGTAATCTGCTGCTAGTAATTGATATCATAATTCATAATGCACGGCTGTCAACCTATTATGTAATTAGACGTCTCTAAATCCACAATTTAATATATATAAAATATTTTTATTTTATAAATTCCTTATATTATCATATGCAATTCTCATGAGGCTTATAGTGAACAGGCCGTGGCATTCCCTAACGCCATGGATGGAAGGATTTGGACATATATGTGTAAATAGAACTCAAGGATGAAACCACTTCCTCTTGAGTGCCCGCTACAACGAACATTAATCTCAATTTCACAATCTTTGTTACAAACTGACCTTCCTAGCCTTTTACAATGTCAAAATTATAGTGAACTTGGGAGGCTTCTCTCCAAGCTTTTTGAGCATAGGAATAAAATCTTAAATCAAAATAAATAATTTGTTTCTTTAGGTCCGATAGATCAATGTTTGGTCTCGCTGGACTTCAATCACCATCAACATCATCATCACAATAAAAACATTAATTCATAGCGTATGAAAAGCGTATTTCATGTGATTGGAAAATTACACGTTTTTCTAATTATGTGTAATGGTAAATTAATTAAAATATAACGATATGCTTCTCCTTAAATTTAATATATTTTCACTTATTTATACTGTATTTCATGTGATTAGGAAATTACACGTTTTTTTAATTATGTGTAATGGTAAATTAATTAGAATATAAACTCCACCTTTTATTTTTTTTTGACTTCGATCCTTCTTGTAGTTTGATTTTGATTATTTCAATTCATATTTATATTTTTACTTTTATGTAATATATTTGATTAAAATATTATTAAATTAAAATTTATTATTTATAAATTAATATGCTTATAGTTGTTATATAATTTATTGGTTTTTACATTTTTCTCTGTGTTATAATATGTTTCTTTATCTAATTTTAAAAATATACCATACTAGTTAATTCGCATCGCAAAAACTTTAATTCAAAAAATATGATTTTCCATTAATTTTACTTTTACGCCGTAAGGCGTTTCCCTCTGAAATCAACTTCCCTCTCTACTTACTTGTCATCTTGTAAACCACACGATTATGTGTTAGACAATTGCAACAATTTCGGCCGTTGATTCAAAAGGAAAAGGGTTGCCCAAACGGTTTGGGCGTTTCATTTGGCACCACGTCGAATAGTTTCATGGCGCACTATGTGTTAAAGCGTCTTCATTCTGGGAGAATTCGAAGCTACTTCGTCTTATAGTTCCCATTACTCCAAGAAAAGAATGTTGTGACCAATTTCAGTTGGCGTGACACGTTTTCATGGCAGTGCTGTTATCAAACAAGCAGAACCGCTTGTGACATTTCATTGGACACTTATTAATCGAATCCAAGCATTCGGGTTGTAATTTATGTGTATATCAGGATTTGGGTTGTAATTTTCATGTATTTCAGGACTCGGGTTGTTCTTGAAATCAATTTTAGGTGAGGTTTACGCATGGTGGTTTAATGACAATATACATGAGTAGCAACAATTTTAAGCCCTGCATTGACGTTTACAGGCAAGGTGAAACTCTGTTATTATTCTCTAATGGCGCCACATGCAGGCGGGTTCTTACCGTGACAAATCCCAGTCTTAGATTTCGTGCAGCGGAATTGAATATTAGAAAGCGAAGAGATTTAAGATTCCCAACAGTAGCCAACAACATTAGAATCCGAGGTGGAGGTGGGATTAATTTTTTCAGGTGGAAACAAAAGCAAAATAGACGCAGGGATTTGGAATCGATACTTATGAGATCATTGGTATTCTTTGCCTCGAAACAGAACTTTACCATTGATTTTTTAGTAAACAATTGGTCTGAGTATGCAAAGGTTGTTCTTGAAGCTGATAGTGATGGAGGACAAGGAGGTGGGTTTACATTTCTTCCTAGTTTGGGAGGCAGAGGTGATGAAAACTATCGTGGTAGGAAATCATCTGAGAAATGTTGGTTGTGGTTTCTCTTTACTACTGCTGTTTTGGGTTTGGTTTTATTCACTGGAATATATTTTGGAATTCTCAAAATAGACTATTCTTCTACTAAGAGATTCAAAGAGCTGGCTAGACAAGCAGGTTCTCATGGATTATTGCTCTTAATTGTGGTCTCAGTTGCTTGTACAGGGTCCATCTTTGTTGGTTTCTTGAGATCCCTTATAAAGAATTCTAAAGTGACTGTATTTCAACCAAGAAGAACTCATAAAGCAAACAACCTTACTGCGAGGTCTCTGCTTTGGGTTGCTGGAATAGGTATACTTTACCCCGTATTTACTAGCGCGGAAGGGATGTTCTATTATCTATGGCAATTGCAGCAGACAATGGATCGCAGGATGAGGACCTTCTTGATGGTTTTGTGTGCTCATTTAATGAGATATCGTTCTCTTTGCCAGAACAGGGTTGAAGAGTTGAAAAATTCCGTGGCAAACAGAGAAGCTAAACCCAGGAATAGAAGGAAGGGAAGGGCATATTAGTCCCTGTTGTTTGGATTCTATTCACTGCAAGTGCACGACAAGGCCTTTGACGATTGAAAATTCATCAGTGGACCTCCCAAGCCACAGTGAGACTATGGCTGCCTAATTAAGTTCTGGCTCAAAATCAAAATATAGGGTTGCAGACTTTTTCATGCTGCAAAAGTGCCGGTGCTGGTGGTGGACAAAAGAGCGCCTGTAACCTAATTCTTCTCCACCTCCTTATAAAGAGTGAAATCTGCCTTTTGTTTGTTTTAACTGCTTTGCATATTTCAATCCATTTCATAATCAAGGTTCTACAGGGCTATTTGCCTTTTTAGACAGAATGGGAGAACACATGTAACAATGGTTCTAATTCTTCTCATCCTTAGAAAGAGAGAGATCTACATTATGGCGATTTGAATTGCATTACTTATTTCAAGCCATTTTTTCTATCAAGATTCTTTAGGCCCGCCTATCTGTTGATTCAAGCTATCTTTTAATCAATTGTTTCATTCTATAAAGAGCGCTAGGGTAATAATAAAGCTTATGGGACTTCTTGCTTGTAATTACGGATGGTTGATGGCATTCTATAATAAAATGTTTGCATATCCTCTCATAGATATTGTTCTGCTTGTGTTTATCAGTTTATAAATTATAAGTACTTGTATGTAACCATACATACTGTTGATCAACCGACCCTTGTGTCTTCTAAACTTGTTATTCAGTTAAGCATGCTTCACTGCATGCATGATCTGAGATAGACATTCCAATCCACCTTACAGATTACCCGTGACCATGGCTCATTTATGCTCTTAAAGCTGCTCCTAAAATGTAGATAATGTAGAAGTTTGCACATGAAGTAAACTTTGAGAATTTCTTTCAAAGGTAAGTGCTCTACTGTAGGAATATGTTCTATGTGACTGAGGTGTATCATGGTAAATCCTAGGTAGTGCCCAATACGGATCAATGTTTTTCCCAGGAACAACATGGATCAAGTTAGCTTGGATAAATGGTAAGTATTAGATTTAATCCAGCTGGACCTCTTATAATGACCATTTGTAATTTATTTATATTGCAGCTGCCCTGATTCTTTTCTAAACTAAAATGCTGGTAGAGTCTAGGCTTTATCTAGACCTTAAATTTTCATTTGATGTGAAATACAAGATTGTTCCACTTCCAACAATAGTGATAGTCTGGAGTGCAAGTGTGGTTAAATGCTTTATAAGATGAGGGGAGTAGATTCATCATGGAAGATTGTGTCAAAGGAGGCAGAGGTTCAATCAATCTCTTCAACTATTACTTAAGGGATTTTTGTTAATAAAAAAGGTTTCAGGTGTATTATTAGATTGGCAATGACTGAAGGTTTCCTTTTATGAGTAGACAAATATATATAAAGTTTCTAGTGTATTATTATGTCCCTGCAGGGACATATAGCATGCAGTCTCCTGTGTTTTTCTGTTCATACATATAGCCAATATATTTTTTACCTATAGGTTACCTTAGGTAACAATTTTTATTTTTTCTACAACAATTTGTTAAACCCTTTATATGAACTCTGATTTGGTGCTGCAGGTATGATGCCAGCCTTGGTAGATGGAGTGTTGGGGTCGATGGTGTGCTGATGTTGGTTTTTAGTGCAGCTCTATGGGAGGAAGTCTATGTGAAGAAGAGGTAAGCATCAATGTCTCATCTCGGTTCATCGTAAAAGGGTTTTTCATATCAAGCAGCATAGAAATAAGAATGAGGAAGAGTATTGGGATAGGCAGTTTTACATTCAAACCAAAGTGGTCATGCACATGATAACACGAAGAGGAGAAAATTCTGGCTATTTGGGTAAATTATATCTATGCTACCCATTTTTATTGTCTCTCTCATGACCTACTACACACCATAACAATTTTCTCAGTTTTGGATATACTCTTAACAGGCATTTTGTTTTGTGCCACAATATTTCTTAGTAAGTTCTTTAATGGGTTATTCTTTGACTTTCGTCTTCGAAGAAATGTAGGAGCTAGACTATTTTTCACATTTTCAATTTGACTAGCATCTGTATATCTTAGTTTTTTTTGCAAATTTTATCTGGAAACAAAACCTATTTACAATTGCTTGATGTTGTTCATTTTTTTCTTATGTACAACTCTTACAAAGTTTGTTGTTCACTTGCAATCTCTTACAAGTGAATGAACGTCTTACTGCATTCTCATTCTAGCTAGTTCTTTAATTAATATGAAATTATTTTGTACGCATTATATAATTGGATCTATTGATTGAAAGAATTTATATCCTTACCAACGTATATATTATGTAATAGTGATAGAGACAATAATTAACACTGCTTCTCCAAGTATCTTTGTTCCTTTGAAAGGGCATGGAGAAACTAGTAATGCATCCGAGTTTAAGACCCCTAAAATAGATCACTATTTTCTTAGGGTCTGCTAAGTAATGTTTTAGATCCAGATTTACCACTTTCTTGTCTGTGCCAAGAAATCTTATCTCATGTGCCTATCTGTCTTATTCAAACTTATCTGTCCAATGGTGGAATTGAGTGTAACAAAATGAAATTTGGACAACATGCATTTGTCCTGTGGCAAATAATGTTTGCATTTAAACATCTCCTTGATAATATCTTTGTTCCCTTGAATGGGTATGGAGAAGCTTGTAATGCATCCTAGTTTAAGATCCCTAAACTACGTGGAGTCTGCTAAGTAACTTCCCACATGCCTGTCTGTCTTACTTAAATTTATCTATCCAATGGTGGAATTGGGTGTAACAAAATGGGATCTGGACAACACACATTTATCCTGCAACAAATATTGTCTGCATTTAAACAACTCCTTGATAAAACAAACTAGCTGCTAATCTCTTCTTACACATATATAGAGAACATTGAGAATGATCTAAGCAAGACCCTAGATAAGCAATAAATCTTTCTTAACCCAAATGATTGTTCTCAATACTTTATGTTTTATACATCTCTAATTTCATCTTTTGGAATTAGGTGTAGTTGACCTAATTGACACTTTCTTTTGCTAGTAACACATAGACTGCTTGATTATATTGCAGGGCATCTAGTGAATTTTCAACACAATAAGTTTCTTACCTTGTATTCAATCTCTATTTGTTGTGCTATTCTCAATTTCAATGGAGCTGCTAAATGAAAAGTAGCATAGTTGGAATGGGAAGTTATAGAAGGCGTTGGAAGTCTGCAGTTTCCTTATTCCTTAAGAATAGGCCTTCCCATGGATGGCTTGGCTTGGGCACCCCTTTACTCTAAGCCAGTGGTTCCTTGTTGATCCTATATGGTAGAATGAGGAACATTGTGATGAATGAAATGTTAGATATCAGATCTTCTCATGACATTGCATTGAACAATTAAATCCAAGCATTTGGGTTGTAATTTATGTGTATTTTAGGATTTGGGTTGTAATTTGTGTAGGTCAGAACTTGGGTTGGTCTTGAAATCAATTTTAGGTGAATTTTTTGCATGTTGTTTTAATGGCAATATACATGAGTAGCAGCAATTTTAAGCCCTGCATTGACGTTTACAGGGAAGGTGAAACTCTGTTATTATTCTCTAATGGCGCCACATGCAAGTGGGTTCTTGCCAGGACAAATCCCAGTCTTAGATTTCGCGCAGCGGAATTGAATATTAGAAAGCGAAGAGATTTAAGATTCCCAACAGTAGCCCACAACATTAGAATCTGAGGTGGGATTAATTTTTTCAGGTGGAAACAAAAGAAAAATAGACAGAGGGATTTGCAATCGATACTTATGAGATCGTTGGTATTCTTTGCCACAAAACAAAACTTTTTCATTGATTTTTTAGTAAACAATTCGTCTGAATATGCAAAGATTGTCCTTGAAGCTAATAGTCATGGAGGGCAAGGAGGTGGGTTTACACTTCCTTGTTTGGGAGGCAAGGGTGATGAAAACTATAATGGCAGGAAATCATCTAAGAAATGGTGGTGGTTGTCTCTTTATTACTGCTGTTGTGGGTCTGGTTTGATTCATTGGAATATATTCAGGAATTCTCAAAATAGATTATTCTTCTGCTAAGAGATTCAAAGAACTGGCTAGACACAAGCAGGTTCACATGGATTATTGCTCTTAATTTTTGTCTCAGTTGCTTGTACAGGGTCCATCTTTGTTGGTTTCTTGAGATCCCTTATAAGGATTCTAAAGTGACTATATTTCCACCAAGAAGAACTCATAAAGCAAACAACCTTACTGCGAGAGCTCTGCTTTGCGTTGCTGGGATTGGTATGCTTTACCACCTTTATTAGGGCAGAAGGGATGCTCTATTATCTAGGGCAAGTGCAGCATACTATAGATGGCAGAATAAGGGTTGTCTTGATAGTTTGTATGCTCATATAATGAGAATTTTCTCTTTGCAAGAAGAGGGTTGAAGAATTGAAAAATTCTATGGCAACCAGAGAAATGAAACCCAGGAATAGGAGGAAAGGAAGGGCCTATTAGTCCCTGTTGTTTGGATTCTATTCACTGAAAGTTCACTACAGGGCTTCTGATGATTGAAAAATCATAATTGGACCTCTGACCTCACAAGCCACCAATGAGAGTATGGGTGCCTAATTAAACACTGGCTCAAAATCAAAATACAGGTTGCAGACTTTTCATGCTGTAAAAGTGCCAGTGCTAGTGGTGGACAAAAGAGCACCTGTAACCTAATTCTTCTCCACCTCCTTATAAAGAGTGACATTGCCGACATGGAAACTTTGAGGCGATGCTGCATGAAAATATGGAATGATTTTTGAAATAAGCTGGAAAGTGTTATGAACTCTGAGTTCCACCAAATCAAGTAAGTATTCAAGAAGGAACTCTTACCAGAGGCACATGTAGCAGATTAAACATACAAAGAACTCAGCCCAAAACCTAGGCCTTGATCTTTCTTCTTATCATAACTTCAACCTTGAGTAACCATACCTAAAACACATTTTTAGCTAGCAGAAGAAGGTGAATATCAACAGAACTTGAACTACTCCCCCGAAACGTCACTGCAAAAGTTACCTATGTGCTACTACACCATTTGGCATTAACCTAATGCAATGTTGGAGGTACCAATTGACACCTTCATATCAAACCGGTAAAGATGCCCATCATCAAAAGGGTAGGTAGCTCACTGGTAGAGCAGGTCCTGTATTAAATTCCTAGCCAGCCCAATTTTCACCTGAATGAGTTTGTAGACAATGCAATAGAAGCACAGAAGACAAAGAACACTCTGCATTGAGGCCACACTCACAAAACTACTCACATCAACCACAAAAATAGCTAACAACCACTTTAGACCACAACAACTGCAATGAGACCAGTTCATCCCCTTACAAATTACTGAAATTTGATGCTCCATCTACCTTCAAAACTAACAAAAATTATATTCCCACTCCCACTTACAGTCGCTTTAACGAAGTGAAGGAAAAATGTCGCTCTTTTTTATCAGAGGCTTCAACTCTGCCTTCTGATCCAAACCTAAGATATATCATTCAGAATGAGCTTTCTTTTGTAAACGAGGATTGGAATTCTTTTGTAAACGAGGTTCTGCTCCTTTTATGCCATTTATTAATTCCAATAACACTCTCCCCCAAAAATTCTTGTGTGTTGAGTCATTGGGTTTACTATAGTAATCCCTGTAACATTTTGCAGTCTTTTCTTTGTTGGCCTATGGTTTAGTGGTTAAGTACTTGAGACACATCATCACCATGTTAATGACCCAAAGTCAAATTTAGATCAGAGCCTTAAATTATAAGTTGATTGAATTTTATGAGATTTATATGCAATATTAATTCAATAATTAATAAAAAATAGTGTGAGGCACCCTAAATCAACTTCTGTTTATACAGCGTTAGGATTTCATTTCTGTTACATATTCGCATCTCATTTAGATTTGCCCATTCCCATGTAGTGATTGTTCCTCAATTTATGCCTTACGACATTTCTTTTGCAACATTTTAGTACAAATGCTAGTATATATTTTGATAAAAGAATCACAAAAATTTGTATTTAATATACTTGAGAAAAGAGAATAACACGATTTTACGAATATGCATAAAATTAGCGATAAAATAGTAACCTTTCACAAAAGAAACATATGGAATAAAATTGGTTCCCTCTCACTAACAAAGATGTTACATGCATACACATCTTTATTGAAATGAGCATTCCCATTTCAAATCCCTTTGATTTGTTTTTACACGATAATGGGACTCAACTTATTCAACAACTATAAATTAAAATATACCACTCGCAGTGACTCGTCGTTTAGTCCGCATTACAGTCCGCCGCCGCCGGCACTACCGCCTGCCCCACCACCAGCTTTTGTCCCTCCACCAAATCCACAACCAGTTCCTGCTCCTTTGCCAAATCCGCCACCAGCTCCAGCACCACCACCAACTCCGCCACATGCTCCACCACTGGCTCCCGCACCACCACCAAATCCGCCACCGACTCCTGCACCACCACCAACTCCACCTCCAAATCCACCACCGACAACGCCGCCAAAACCTTCCCCTACGCCTGCACCGCCTCCAAATCCTCCTCCCGCTCCACCAAAACCTCCTTCAGCACCACCACCGAAACCTCCGCCAAAGCCTCCTCCACCGCCACCTCCGCCAAAGCCGCCACCACCACCACCTCCGCCAAAGCCGCCACCGCCGCCACCTCCGCCAAAGCCTCCACCGCCGCCACCTCCGCCAAAGCCTCCACCACCGCCACCTCCGCCAAAGCCTCCACCACCCCCACCGGTGCCCCAACCGACTCCGAATCCTACTCCGTTCCCTCCTTGGCTTCCAATGAAATTGTCGGGTTTATATAGGCGGTCATGATTCATCTTGTTTAAATTTCTCGCAGCTGTTAGTTGACACCAAGCTGCAGCCGCTAACAATCCCGAAAGAAGAAGTAGTGCTCCATTAACTTTATTCTTAAACACGGGCGCCATCTTGGAACTACCCTCTTCTTGTTCTTGTCCACTCCACCCGACTGACCGCTAATGATGAATCGCTGTGCAGCCCGCAGGCAAGGCAATACAATACAATACACCGATCCAATCGCAGCGAGTGCCCTTTATAGGAGTAACGGACGAATGCATTAATCGATGCCGACGGTGATCTTGTTTTGTAATGTCATTTAATTTTTCACCAAAATGTCATGTGGCTAAATCTCTTGGTCATGAGCGGTGCACTGTGCGGTCACTACTGTGATTACATTATGCCACTCAGTGGAGCATAGCGGCGTCTTCCTTTATTATGAATCTGCAGAAGGGTGTTGCTCAGCGGTATGCACTGCGGTGCCTCTCACCTTTCTCGTCTAAGTAAAATAAATGCCACTCACAGGCGCATAGTCGCGTCTTCTTTTATTATCAATCTGCAAGAAGAGAGCTGTTCGGCGGTATGCGCCGGCCACATTGATTTCGAAGAGACTGCGGAGGCTCTTCCCCTGCCTTTCTCCCAGCGTAAACTTAAATAAATTTTGAAATTCGGGTTTTTCCTAAGCGAGCCAGGAACACTGCACTAGTAGTCGTTGTAATTCTTTGGTGCCAGGTATTATCAGAGCAACCAGATTTCAGGTCAGCCAACAAAGATAAATTGTTGTTATATAGTTGTTACAAAATTTCTTATCCTGTTACAAATTTTTAAAGTTGCCCTTATATTCCCAAAATTTCAGGTTCTTGTAATCACCGCAACGGAGGATAATTTCAGGTTCTTGTAGTCACCGGAGGATGATAGCTGGTGACGGAAGGGTGCAAAAAATAAAGTGGGCTCGTTAGACTATGCCATGTCAATTAGCCTAGCAACCAAATTTCGGGCCAGCGAGCAAAGGTAAATTTATGTTACATTGCTTAGGGCTGTCAAAAAATTTCATGTTATTGTTACAAAAAAGTTCAAAATTGTTGTTACATTTCCCAAATTTCATGTTTTTATAGTCACTGCAATGATGACTCAATTAGTTGCCGCAGCCGTGCGTGCAGTGAGTTGCCTCAATGGGTGAACCAACTGCATCACCCATTGCGGCAACTTGCGAGGTCATGTTGGGTGCATGATTTCAAAGATGTCGCTATGTGCATGTTGTTTCTTTTGTCTGATCATTCAATAAATAATTTCTTTGAAATTGAGTAAGCATTCTTGAAAAGCATAACCTAATTTCATGATCATATCGTTTTTCAATATCTAATCTTAATCTGATAAGTAAATCTATAGAAATAAAAGCATGTATCTAATTCAGTATCTAATAGACACTCATCTCATAACTGCCCAAAACACCTCGCAGTCTTAATATGTGAACAAATCAATACACACTCATCTCATAACGGCCCAAAACACCTCCCAGTCTTAATACGTGAACAAATCAATACAAATGAGATTAATATGTGATTGGGTATCTCATACTCAATCCTCTAACAACTCCTTATAACACGTGTTGAAACTATGAACAAATCAATACAAATGAGATTAATATTTGCGATTTGGTATCTCATACTCAAACCTCTAACAACTCCCTATAACACGTTGAAACTAAATATCTAAAACTAAACTACTGAAAGTACAAGTATATGAAACACCTTGTGAAATGGAATAATATATGATACTCAATCCTCTAACAAGTCCCTATAACATGCGTTGAAACTAAATATCTGAAACTACTGAAATTACAAGTATATGAAATACCTTGTGACATGGAATAATATATGAGAGCATTCATTTGAAAATTGCATTGAATAACTTTTGCAGTCAACATGCAATAGAACATTCATGCATCGACAAATTCTTTGGGCATTGAATTTTTATTGTTAATGATACATTTGTCTTACTTTAGAATGCTGATTTTTACAGTTTAGCATAATATGAATGTTTTCTTGGGTAGAACTAAGGATGATATTTTTGTGCCCAACTCAGATGGGTAAGTGTACACCTAAAATGTTGGTCACAAGAATATCTTAGGTAGCTCTACCAAAATAGGCATTTACAAATGTGCCCAACTCACATGGGTAAGTGTACACCTAAAATGTTGGTCACAAGAATATCTTAGGTAGCTCTACCAAAATAGGCATTTACAAAATTCCTACTACGGTATATCTAAAACCAGTAATGTAAAAACATCATGAAGAAGGAAAATTATAGATGGTGAAGGAGTAGAATCTATTTCTACTTTTCCCCTCTTCAAAGGCACAATTCTAGAAGAAGACCAAAAACGATCTAGGGATAATGAACCCCAATTAACAAATGTAAGGAAAAAGTTACAAAGTGTGTAAGAATAGCTAAATTGGACAAACATAGCTCTCCGAGGGATGGTTGTACACACTTTTGTTACTAATGATTATGCAAGGAAGCAAGATATTGATACTCTTCAAGTGTTTGCAAATGAAATTGCCACATCTGTAAATACTTTGAATGAAAAGGTAGCAAGTGTTAAAGAAATTTTAGAAGAAACCAAAGATCTAGTAATTGAAAAAGAGTTTGTTGCTTCTAAAAGTCATGAAGATTTAATACGAGGCCTTGAGGGGGCCTTCTCAAGGTTAGAAAAAAAAATTAAAGAGGCATATCATGGGAAAATCTTTGACGAAACCATTCCTCTTACTCATTTTTTCCCACAACTTCTCACTATAGTTAGTTCACCTCTTTATTGCAAAAGGAACAAATATGGTGGGAAAAATCTACTGAAACAAACATTTACAAAATTCTTACTACGATATATCTAAAACAAGTAATGTAAAAACTTCATGAATAGATAATTTCTATAAACTTGCTATCATTGAAAATCTAATACCGATATTGTATCACCTGCATAAGCTACCTTCCGATATATTGTTATTGTCTATATCACAAATTAATCAAAATACACATATTTTCTCATAACAAAGACCTAAGTATGATATGAAAACCCAGATTTGTGAAGCCCATAATGCATTTTCATATTGAATATATAAAACACAAAGGTAGTCACACACACACACACATAGATGCCTCTTGCTCTACCTAGCGTTGTCCTTGATTTTTCCATGCTTGATTATTTTTCCCATAATTTCCTCATAACTATTGTGATTGATGTATAAGGATATGCATTTAAAATGTCAAAACATGACGCAAGTTTCTAATGATGTATATTCTTGTTTGTTAACATGCCTTGCAACCTTTTAAGATTCTAGTTTATTGATAGACAATATGACTGACAATCTAAAAAATTATTTTATGTATTTTCATATCAATGTGTCCATTCCCCTCATGAGTTTCCACCTCTGTAACAAGGAGTTGCTACAATGTAGTTTCAACAAAATCTAAAAGTATTTCATATAATTATTTTCTTGTTTTGTAAATCGTGGAGAAATGGACTCTCGCCATTCAAGTTTTGTGCCATCCTAACCCTAGATAGGAAGGAATTAGATTTCTACTTCATAATGAAGCATTGTGTCAGGTATTTCAAAACAACATGTAAATTCCTTATAGAAAAACAAACAACTAAGCCTACTATATTACCCTAGTTGATGGGTTAACATCAACTAGGAGTTATGGTGTAAATGGCATTGTCATTTACACCAAGTCGAAATGATATGCAATCAAATGACTGGCATTTATCAAGCCTAGAGCCAATATTTGAAACCTCTTCATACAGAAGCAAAAACCATCGCTTCTTAGTTTGAAAGGTTTACCATAATCTACTAGTCAGATGTTCATAGGGTTTCTAATGATGTATTGTGTGAAGCAACAATGAATGTAGGTGGATGTCTAAGATTTGTGGAGGAATCACCATGTGCTCCACCAAATGTCATTAACGTTCATCGATATAGGTGGTTTTTTAGTGAATCCATTGTTCTTGTAGTTGTTATTGACACTACTACATACATGACTAAATTGCAATGACATAGTCCAATGATACAACCCATATTGTTGTAAAGGTTAATAAAAATGTCATTTTGTTTTAGTTTTGGTGCCCATGTGCGTCGCAATTACAATGAAATATTTGTCATGAGTAATAATTGTGACGTATGATTTCTAAGTCATCGTAATTGAAACAACATAAGAAAATCTTCGATTCCACTCTCAAGAACCACAACTACTATCTAGTTTAACTCAAAGTATAGTTGTTAAAATAATATACTATATATATATATATATATATATATAGAGGCTCAAGTTGAGTTTTCTTTTACAACATGATCAACATATCACAATACAAAACTCAGTGCCCTTCTCTTAGAACAAAACTTGGGTATCATAGTAGCATAACATATGCAGAACTCAGATGCTTTTGGAGCAAAAATTTGATTAGTAGTATTCCATAGAATTTGAAGAAAAAAACAAGAAAATATAGATTAGAAAAATATAAAATATATATGAAGGGAGAAAAGGGGGAAAAAGACTTTTCCTTTCCTCCTTTTCTCACGGAAATTACACTAGTAAAGCTTACAAACCTAACTCATTTGATTCAAGAACCATTTGACCTAACGATGATATGGGTATATGCTATGTGTGGCCTTGAGGTAGATGCATTTGGTGATCAAGTTATTTATTTTGGGAGGCTTGTAGTGGGGAAGGAGATTACAAACCTTTACATGATTTTTTGGTTTTTAATGTTGTTGGAGGTGGGAGAGGACCTGGTCTAGATTCCTTTCTTTTGGAGCAAATTTTTGTTGAATATGGCAAGAAATCAAAGCTTGGATTCATGATTTATCCTTTTCCTTAGGTGCATTAAACTATTCATTCCAGTAATTAGTTTTGGCATCTGGTTATACCTTTTTTTTTGTAAATAGTTTTTACACTTTTGAGGTTTTTCTTTGTTTCTGTATCAAATATGAATGTCACATGAACAAAGGGTTTTGAGTTTATTAGATATGTTATTGACTTGAACAAAGGGTATTGATGTTATTAGATATAGTGTTAGTGCTTTTTGATGGTTTTCATCGAATTCTTGCATGCAATAAACCCATCTAAAACGTGTCTGGTGTACACCTCCAGGATATTAAACTATTAGTTGGTATCTAGAGTTTGAATGTTTGATGTGTCTATAATTTTGGCAAATTCGATATAAGGATTTGTAAACCCAATTTGTGCTAACTACAAATATTCATCTAAAAGCATGGGTGTGTTACGCATCTCAAGCTTCAGAAGCTTGAGGTTATAATATATTGGAAGGCCCAATATTTTTTAAGACTTCCAATTATGTGAACGACATGGGTTGGCCTAGTGTCATTATTCAATGCAACGTTTTAGATTTAGTTCAGAGTTACAACTCGCTAAGAATTGATGGATTTGCATCTTCACCTGGGTCGTAGAATGCACCTTGTGATGGATCTGCATCTTCACCTAGGTTGTAGAATGCACCTTGTGATGGATATGCATCTTCATATGGGTTATAGAATGAACCTTGTGATGGATCCTCATCTTGTCCTAGGTTGTAGAGTGCACCTTGTTTCTCTTGTTGCAAGGAAGTACATGCGGAATGTATTATTTTTATCTCGACATTCATTTTATGTGATGCCTCCCCATAGTTTAAAACTTTATTATAGGCCACATTCTCTAGTTTATAAAGGAAGTTGTTGTTTCTTTTTGCTCAAGAATTTGTTGATCTATATTGGATGAGTTATGTAGTCTTGTGTTGAATGCACACCAAATTCTTTCAAATATTTCAGAGTAGTTGGAAGAATTTTTTAGTCCCCAAAATGTCTCTAATCTATAGTGATTTACCCTTTTTCAAATGTACAATTTGTTTTTTGACTTCTTTTTTTTTTGTATTTTTTAAAGGTCCCTTAGAATAACAAGGAATATTAGACTGAAGATATTAGATCTCGCCATATGTATGTTGTTGCTAAAATCAAGGATACTCATTATGAATTCTTGCTTAACTCATTTGCAACTCATCAGTAGTTGTTGGAGAGAGTTGTTTCAAGTGTTAAGTGTTTATCCTGGAAAAAGTGTCGTACATGGTCTTGTATTTTATAATATCTAAATAAATAATGAACACAAAGTTTTGGATCTTCAAATATTGGTATTGATGGGCTTGTTGTTTGTTTTTTTTTTAAATCACCTTTCTACAATAGTTGTGGAGCCTACAATAGTGTCCTTTCAACACATTCTTTGCTTGAGCACACAAGTGTTGCAGTTCTTCTAGACAATGAGGCCATATATGACATTTGTAGAAGATATTTGGATATTGGGAGCTTGACTTATACCAACCTGAATAGGTTGATCTCTCAGATCATGTCCTCTTTGACAACATCTATCCAGTTTTATGAGGCCATTAATGTGGATGTGATATAGTTTTAGACAAATCTTGTACTAGATCCTTGAATTAATTTTATGATTTCTTCATATCCTCCAATAATCTCTGTAGAGAAACCCTATCACAAGAAACTATTTTTTCCTGAGATTACAAATGCAGTGTTTGAACCCTCAAGCATGATGACCTAGTGTGACGCAAGGCATGGGAAATACATGGCTTGTTGTCTCATGTACTGGTGTGACGTTGTGCCAAAATATGTGAATGTAATAGTAGCAACCATCAAAACTAAACAAAATGTTTAGTTTGTAAACTGGTAGGTGAAA
Source organism: Pinus taeda (assembly GCA_000404065.3). Lineage (NCBI taxonomy): Eukaryota > Viridiplantae > Streptophyta > Pinopsida > Pinales > Pinaceae > Pinus > Pinus taeda. Next base: position 68,158 of record APFE030227291.1, on the reverse strand, counting down.
ATATCTATTTGTTTTCACTTTGAAGCCTCGCTATACCTATGAAGTTTATTCTTATGTTTCTTACAATGTGGCATTCGTGGTTACCAAGTGTCCCACAATTTTCAAATGTGGCATCAATTACCAACCACCCACAATGGTGCCTAGGGGAGACCTTGCCAAGGTGCAACGTGTTGTGTGCATGATTAGCACCAATATTGTTGTGGATGAAATCTTCTTTCGGATTGATGACAAGTTTGATTTGATGTATGCTAAACGTGAATTTTTCCATTAGTATGTTGGTGAGGGTATGGAAGAGGGTGAATTATCTGAGGCTCATGAAGGCCTGGCTTCTTTGAAGAAAAGTTGGGGAAAAGGCTTTTGATGAAGGTGATGATCAAGAAGAATACTAAACTTCTCTTCGCCCTAGTTCTTTTATTGGTTGAATTGGAATAAATTGTAAATGGCTCGTATTTCCTTGTTCTATTGTGTAAATTTTTATTCTTTGATTCTAGTGTGCAGTACTCACTACACAATGTTTTATTTGTTAATATGTTCATGGAAGAAGGATTCTATTTTATCTAAAGTGTAGGATCAATCCAACAAATTATGCTTTAGTCTATTGTGTGTAATCATAGGCATCCACTTGTAGCTCACATAATTATTTCTTGCCATCTAAAAATTATGTTGTGACAAAATTGAAATAGAGTTTTGACTTTGGTTCCATTATGCCATATATGATTTACCTTCTCTAGTTTCCAGGTTTATGTACCATATATAGAAATATTAATACACTAAAATGCATCACAAGTTTATAATTATCATACTACTAGTAATATGCAAGTATAAAAAGGTAAGAAAAGTTGGACACGTCTCATTCTCTTTTGCTATCACTTAATTGGCCATGATATGACTTTCATGACTGTGTCAGTGCATGCATCTTTGCAAAGAGCTTTAGAACAAATATATAAAAAAATCCAAAGCGCACACATGGGGACAATTCATTGTCATAGTTATGGCATTATCATTCATCACACGATGAATTTATCATACTCATAAACCAAAAGTGCATATAAGATGGAAGAAACAACAACACTTACAAGATTTATAATACCTTTCAAGATCTATTTATACTACAAGTACACACAAAAGGAAACAAATGAAAGCTCTATAATATTCACAATATCTTTGGAGATTTATTTATAAATTTCATTACAAATTAAGGCAATACCTTTTCTTTATATTAATTTCATACTAGCATGGGAACTTTTTCCCATTCCTTCCTATTTCTAGGAGTTTAGGCATTGGAACAAAATGTTCTAGAATTGGTGGGGGCAACTCCAAGAGCCTTAGGAATGCTACAGGAGCTTTTATATGGGAGTGAGTTGCTTCCAATGGAGTTCTTAGTCCATTTTGGTGCTCAGAAGCTCCTAGAGGTTAATGCCTTCTTTGGGAGTTTCTATTTCCAATATAAGATGGGAACCTTTGGGTATTCTCAATCACATGTGCCTAATACAAACACCATTTTCCCTCATTTCATGCATTGTTGCTTCTCTTGGGTCAACAAACTTATCAATATGGCATTCGTGAAAATACATTGTTATTCAACATTTGCATTCAAAATTTTTGGATTCCCTATTTCTGCTTTGAGAATTGGGAATCCAAGTCTTGAAGTCTTCCAAGTTGGAACAATTTCAACATTGTGAGAGCTTCAACTAAGGAGTACTTGTTTCTATCTTAATTTTAGGGATTTACAATTCAAATGTTTCTATGGTGCTAGTTGTGGATAATATCAGTACAACACAGTATATTTAGATGAGCATACTAATAGACATATTTGTAATTTATTCCATGTTTATTCAATTATTATGGTTTTAATTCAGATGTCAGTCAAAGATAAAAGTATAAGATCAAATCTGGTAAAGATTTCTTACATGCAATATAATTTTGTTGGATAAACCATTAGGAAAGTCATCATTTAGCCTAGTTTAAAGGTTGTTGTGTATTCTCAATGCAATCAAATCATTTTGTTGTTTAGGTCATCTTCATAAAGCTAACATATTTTAGCTAATTGATTAATTCATTAGTTAGCACGAACGCAAACTTAGTCCTCTAAAAAAAATTATATGTTCATTAAAATTGAGTTATTGGAAGCATAAGAATTAATATTTTTCTCTCATGTAACTATACCATGTGTTTATGAACCAGTGAAGTATTGATGGATGTAAATACTAGAACCGAACTTAACCTATTTTCAAAGAGATTGATTTTTTTGTATGGTTATTACTCCTCCAACACATCCATTTCACTTTTCTAGAGTTGTAGTAATAATTGTTCACTATGGAAAAGTTGTTGACCACAAGGAAATTTCACAAGGTTTTCCACATGTTGCAATAAATTAGTTTCCAAAATATATTCTACCATATTTCTCAAGCAATGCTTCACTCTCAGATTTTGTAACTCTGTTTATTCAAATCTTTCACAATATTTTCATCTGAATTATTTACCTTTGCATTCTTCTCAAATTTTTTGTTGGATTTCCCCATAAATTTTAAATATTCTATTTTCTTTATAATTGGGTTAGAACCTCTAATTTATAAGATAATTTCTCCTCAAAAATAGACATAAAATCACTTGTAGCATGAGAAATATAAGAAAGGCAAGTAGCAAATAGGTTTTAATGTATGCCCTATTACCACTCATTCTAATATAGGTAACCCTAGTGAGTTTCCCCTAGTGAGTTTCCTAATTGGCCCCTATGTTTTGAGCTTGGCATTCACTTGCATTCATAGATGATAATGAGCATGAGAACATTTGAGACATGGCAGGATACTTCTTATGCAATTCACTTCATTTTGATTTTGGGTAATTTTAATGTTTTTTAAGATAGTTCACATTTATTGAGGAAACCCATATATCCTAAGGCATGGTCACACCCTATGAGGTTCTTTGGGCTATTTATCCATATATGGACTCCTCTATACATGCCATGGGGAGGATCCTTGAGTTCTCTTTTTTTTCATCACCTTTGGAGTTGATCTTCATTTTCTTAGAGGGTCGACCCACATGTGTGGAAATTATGATAGTTGTGGGGTGTTTTATGGAATTATATGGTGTGGAGGGGCATTTTCCTTGCCTTATGTAGGGTATTTAATTGCGATGAGGACATGATTACACACTGAATGAACTTTTTGAGGATCTTTGGTGACATCTAGAGGACCCTCCCACTTTTTGGGGTATTATTTACCCTTTTCATAAGGTTGTCATACCTTATGAGGCTAGTCGTTGGACATTTATTGACTTCAAGAGGTTACTATGCCATGTTTCGATGCTTAGATAACCATTGTCTAAGGGTGTCACCTTGATCCTTCAAGGCTTTAGTTGACATTAATTGATGTTATTGAGATTGGCTTCCTTTAAACCTCATGGATCTCTAAAACTTATTTGTTCTTGCAATTCAAGGAGTATGTTTGTACTCAATTTATTTCTCATTGAATGGCCTCTTAACTAGATTTAGAGAGGTAACAACAAAAAGTTAATAATTCCTATTCTCAACCACTTTTTCGATGTTGAGATTAACGTGTCCATTTTGTGTTAACAAAAATGGACCTAGGAAGTTCATTAGTATAAGATGGATGGTAATTTTGGTGGAAACAAGACCCTTGTTGATCTTCATATGCAATACATGGCTTAGGAGTTATGGAGTGTGTGGGATGAAGGATGGAGAGGTGTGGGCACAACCTGAGTAGCTGCATTATCTTGGAACTCATATTGTGTACAACATCACCATGGAGCATGGCATGTGTATTCTTGAATTCAAGTACTTCAATTGTGTAGGATTCCAAGTGTTTGTTGTAGGTTTCTTAAGGGTTTGGACCCACATTGATTGTTGGTCTAACTTAACTCACATATATAGGAATGATATAGTCCTCCTCTTTCATAACATTGGTTTCATTATTATTTTACTTGTGTATAGATGTGACCTTGAAGATGAGTGAAATATTCTTCTCTCTCTTGGACATCATTTGTACTTTATTTCTCTTTTTGCTGGATTTTCTAGGGCTTCTTGGTTCTTTTGGATCATCTTGGAGTGTAGGGTTAGGGTTTATCTGTTGGCGGTTTGGGATTAGGATTTGGAGATGAAACCCTACGTTATTTTTGGTGAAAAATAAAGGAGAAGAATACCTCTTGCCTTAAGAGAAGGCTATGATATATACATGAACTTCATCTTGAGCATATTAATAAAGTTTTCAGCTATCCAAAATTTGTCAGATTTCCAGATTTAATTTTGAGCTATATATGTATTCAATGGATTGTTATTTACAACTATATGTCCCTTGATGATTTGACAAAAGTTAAAGGATAATTTGTGTGATTAAAAATTATTAATGACAAATTTAAGGGCTATTTGATGTTGCTACATCTGTTGTTATAACTGATATAAAAGAAAGTCTTCAAAACTGGTTTATGTGTGACATATTACCTTCTAGAGCTGAAAATTTATCTTAACAGTTTGGTATGTTTTCTCCTCGTTTGTTAAAGAGCGAAAAATTGTATCTCTTCCAACTTATTTTTTATATTATATTCATAACATGCCTAAGAAAAAAATTCATAGGGTTAAGATCTAAGAAATATCTAGGTTAGAAGTGAAATTTCTATTTTGCATTAAAATCCATTTTTCCATGTGTTTCTACAATCTACTTCAAGAACTTCACTCAAAGCCATTTGGAAAGATATGTGCCAATATGATAATAACACAAATGTATACCATCCTCCTATTTTTGAATGCCTACATGTTAAATATCCCACATCTATATGTGTCATTTTCCACATACCATCTTACACTAGAAAGCGTGTTAGTTGAAAGACATTATACCATGGAGGATGTTATATCAGGTCTGGATGCTAACTCAATTGTTTCAATTAAATTTTTTTCATTTCTTGCAAATTCCTACTATGGTTGCTTGTTATTCTTCTTGTCATGACACTAAGATACATGGTAGCCCATCTTGTGGAATTTGAAACACTTCAAATAACTCAATTCTTTCTCGCATTGGTTCAAAGAATATAATTGTTTGTCATTTCCATTATTACCCCTCATGTGGCATCCTCTTTCCTCCTCTCATCCTCCTAACGAAAGATAGGTTTTGGAAATCCTCTCTAGTTGAAATTTTCTATAGTTTGCACTCCTTGCCTCAAAATTCTCCATTTGTTTTCATTATGATAAAAAAAAAATAATAAATAAAGAAAATAAAATAAAATAAATTGTTGAGTATCACATTATTGTCCAAGTGAAACAAAGTAGAATAAGTGATGTCTCTATCATCATACAAGAGCCTTGAAGAATCGTTTGTAAATGAAGATCTTGTGCCTTATTAACATAACAAGTACCTTCAAAGACTCATTTATATCAAGTCCCATGGTTGAACTTTTAGTTACATCTAAAAAATAATGAGACATTGATTTCCTTAAATTTAGATTGATATAAGGTGATTCTTGAAACCGTTTATTGGGATTTTTCCCGTTCCTTGATGAGAGACTCATTTATAATTGTTGTTTCATCTTGCTTGTATCTCTTGAATTTATTGGACTCTCTTCTTTGAGATTTATCATCAAGCTTGGTCTAAAGAGATAGCTTTGGAGAATATTTGTAGAATGAGTCCCTTACTACATCTTTGATATCAACTAAAAATATTCCTATTTTCAATAAATTCATAGATGGCCTTGATATTTATTTTGAAAAAATATAATAATCTCCTCTACCATCAACTAATAACCTTAGTGAATTTTATGTTTTTGTGCTTCTACGAGGTCTATAATCCCACGATCTCTTTGTTGATGCCTCAAAATTCTCCATTTGTTTTGATTCTAGAAAAAAAAATGTTAAGTCTCACATTATTATCCAATTGAACAGAAGAATTCCTAAAAGCATGAAAGCAATTGATGTAATATAATTTTGTTACATTGAGCAAGTTCCTTGGGTTAATTTCAATGCATAATTGCAAATTTATCTTGAGGGATTTTTTTTCAAAGCATTATTGTTGCATTCCTATTGATTGAAATTTGACTAAACCTCTAATTTTGAGTTGTCACTAGAAGGCTTACATGTTTAAGTATGATTGAACTCATGGGGTGTATAAAGGGAGCTTGATTATTGTTGATGATATGAAATTGATGGTCACAAAATTACTCTCAATTTTAAAAGGTATGGCCCTTAACATTAACCAATGTGTAAGTAAACACTCATAATTATGATTTAGAGAATAATGATGCTACAATGTCTTGGAAACCACTGTTAGAGGGATCCTTCAGAGATTACTTGGAGTAAGTATGGAGTTGAGTATGTTGCATAATCATATATATTTTTCACAACGACCGAGAAGGCTTATGCACATCTTAAGGTATATGTTTTGTGGTATTTTTTGTGTTTGTCCTATTTGTATGTATATTTTTCTATTGACAAATGTACTTCAAATTGTTTAAGTGCCCCCATTCTGAGATGGTGCACCTTGGTGGGTAGTATCATAGATTAAATTACTTTTCCGATTTATATGATTATATTTATGGTTTTTGATGATTTTTGGTGGTAGGATGGAACTAAGAAGGTCACAATTTATGGTTCATCAATGGATGCACCCTTGTCTATGGTTGGAGTAAACAAAGGATCATATAATCCTAAAATTTCTATTGTTTAAAATGCAAGCTCCACAACTGATTACCTTGCTCCTCTTGAAAATGTATATAATACAATTCTTACAAATCACATTGGAAAATATTGCTTTCAGGCAAAACATGTTTCTTTGGGTGAATTACTCTAAGATTCTTCGTGCAAATGTCCAAACATTATTAGTGAGTCACAAGTATGTGTCAAAATTAGCTCACCATGAAAACTAAAATGTTTGCTAATGAAATGGCTATAGGTTGTGAATGAAGAATTTGACATTGTTGAGTCCCTCATGGCCAGTGTTCATGCAACAACAAGTAGGCACAAGCCTTTTTATAAGTCTTGAATTTAAAATTTTAGGTCTTGTAGCTGCCATTTGTTTTTTTGTTAATGTATATATCTGACAAAGAAATGGAATTTCTATAGATAGCTACACAAAAGACAATATATGGTCCATCTATGAAGGATTTTTGTGGAGATCGTGGTGTATGTTAGTGGCTATATATTTTGTACTAATGCTATGAATATTTCTCTAATTTTTACTTGTGCAATTGTTTGGATTTGTTGTATTCAAGTTTGCATCCATGTGGGCTATTATCCCCTTTGCTCTCTCTTGGAGTACTTGGGTTGGGGGTTTAGTTGCATGCTATAGTCCTCATTTGAAATGGGATTGACTCATTGTTTTGACATTTAGACTATAACATTTATTATGTAATGTAATTTTCCACAATTCTCTGAAGTATGCTTGTATATTTCATCTTTGCGTGGCTATAATTTATACTTATTAAAGCATTGTTACCTAAGCTCAAAGGACCAAATTTTTATTTTTTAATATTTTGGAACAAATACTACAACCACAGGGTTAGTTGTGGCATTTATCAATGAACCAATTTTTTATTTTTTAATACTCAAGAAGAAATGCTATATACAATTTATTTTCTGGAGTATGGTAGAGTATGGTATATTTTCTAGTCATTTAGATTTCAATTCAAATTTCATTCTTTATGACTTGATTTTGCATGGTGAGTAATTGGTGTTATTTGGTGTGATTGAGTGTCAATACAGATGGCTTCTATTCACTCTTCTAATTCTTAGGAGTTCAATTACAGGTGGACTTGAGAATCATTCCCTACAGTTGAAAATTCAATAACTGATGTTCAAAGATGTGAAAATATAAATGAAACTAAGAATATTCAACATTTTTAATGGGAAAATCCATTCATTTAGAAGGTAGAGCCTAGCTAGAAAAAAAATTGGGAAGTTGAAAAGGCTATTAAGTAGTTCAAAGAGATGCCCAATCAAAGCCATTGTTTGAAGCACAAACCAAAATAGGAAAGATAAACAACCAAAACTGCTAGACATATGGAAGGTAGTTGTTTCTTTCAGTTTCTCCAATAGAATATGTAGCAATAAATATGTAGCACTAAATGTGAAAATAGTTGAATGGTAGAAAATATGTTTAATGAGATAGACCTTTATGTCTAGTATTCAATTTTTTGGTGTAACATTTTCTCTAATGTTTCGGTGTAGCCTTTTCTCCAAATGCATCAATCTTGGATAACTTTAAAATACATGTATATACAACTCTTTTTATCGATAGTCAACAATATTTTATGTAGAACCCTTTTTGATAAATAGCCTATGGAGAAAAAACTTATAATTTAAACTAGAACCACAAGGTTAGTTTTGGTATCTATCAATACCCTGCATGAGAGACACACATAGAGATTGTTGGTCTTGTATTTAGAGTTGGTGAATTCACCTACAATTCCTTGGAAACACAATGATAATGTTTTGAATTGATGAAACAATATTTCATGTGTAAATTATAATCCAACCAATATTACATTGGAAACTCATATTGTAATAATTAATATTTCATATAATATAATTTATGTGGTTGAAAATATTTATAGTTGTACTTGATATTATCTAATATTGTAATTAACATATGTAACTTTGCATTTTCATATTAGATGAACATGCATATTGTATGGCATTTTTTCAATTTAGTCAAAATGATACTAATTAATTTATGTTGATTAATAATGAACACATAAAGTCAATCTAAAACTACTAATTTAGTAGTTTATATTGATTAGCAATGAACACAATAAAATGAATATACAATAACTAAATTAGTTGTTTATAATGATGATTAATGAATGTAAATGAAATGAATATACACTACTAAATCAATTGTTTATATAATGAATATGAAACTACCAAAAAAATATAAATGAATATTGTAAATCACCATCACCTCATTAATGAATGAAAAATTTGTATTATTAAATAATTGTTGCTAAACACATTGTGTGCCTCAGAAAGGAACATGTCACTCTTATATTGCAAATGTAGGTGAGGTAAAAACTTCAGGTTCAATTCCTTGTTGAAAAGGAATAAGCGTGTATGAACCAATCGCTACCGTAATATTTCGAAGGATATCCAATGGTTATACATAGTTATTATTTGGAAAAACCAAAGAGGATATATCATGAGGAAAACAATCCTTGTCATGATCCAAGCACATAGAAAATGGTAAAAAGTCATTGAATACAATAATATGCCCCAAAAATTCCATGTATACATATACACATACTATTAGACCAATGATTTATTTATTTATTTTAAATTTCCAACTCCGTTGATATTACAACATTGGTATAATTATCACATTACCTGGGCCATCACAATTTCCATGTCTAAGAGTTGCAATTTATATGCCTAAACATTATCATTTCAACGCCTAAACATCGCAATGTCTATGCCTGAACATCGCAATTTCCACGCCTAAACGTCACAATTTCCACACTTAAATGTCACAATTTCCATTCCTAAACATCACTGTTTCCATACCTAACCATCGCAATTTCCATGCCTAAACGTCACAATTTCCATGCCTAAGCATCACAATTTCAATGTCAATTTCGATGGCACAAAGAGGTTTCCTTTAAATGAGATCTAACGACTATTTTGGTCTACATGCCAACCCCAAAATCTGCAATGGTGATTTTCGTTGAACATCTGGCGATCAAGGAGACATTAAAAATATCACTATAAAATGTTTGATGTTTCGTGAAATCTATTTTTGTCATTATAGCTACAAATGATCGTCACAAGAAATAAAAAAATTCATTGAAAATTGGCCCAATATGTAGTACTGTGGGGTTATTATGGTGTTCTTATTTATTATGATGTTCTTATAGTAGCATAGATAATCATTTTTCCATCCTTTTTTATGTACTTATACGAGATCACTTTATTTTTTGCTACAATTTTTTTTATATCTAAACACAATATGTATGTGAGGAATATAATTGTCAAACAATCTATTAATGGAATTACATTGTGATTATAGTTTAGTTGTCTCATTTTTATTATAGTTTAGTAGTGTCCAACAGTTCAATTCAGTTCAGCTGTGTCCAGGGAAAATTTTAAGAACCCCCCCTAAATTTTTATGTATAATAAATGGGCGAATCTCCATGGTATATAGGAAAAATGGAAGGTGATTTTATCCATAATATAATATGTATATATAATTTTTTGGTGAATCTCTCACGAGGCATGGCGAATATTTTAGTCAATTATAAAATCTTGTAAGACCTTGGCGAGTCTTTCACTAAAAAATAAAACTTTGTAAAGTCCTAGTGAATCTTAGCATTGTGAACTCTTAGAGAATTTTTTGAAAAAGTATAAAACCATATATGACAAGAGCCACATGGTGGCAATATCACTTTTTTTTTTTAACACTTCCACGACATGGAACTTGTTTATAAAATTATAAAAAAGCCAACCAAGTCCCTTATAATATGCAGGTAAGCTTATAATAGAGGCTGATACCTATACTATGCTTGTCTTCATTCAAGTGTCATACATGTTATACTTAACACTATGAATCACAAATCTCTCAAAACTCACTCTATAGTGTAATTAAAACCTTTGGAAATTGAATCTGACAACTCTATAAAAAGGATTAGTGAAATAGAAGCTTTTGTGAATGAGCCCACTAACTAGCACTGCTAAACAATCAATCTAGACTATGAAGTCTTCCATCTTGATCACAATCGTGCTCACGATCAAGGGAGTGCGGCCACCTGGCCTGACATAATGGCCATCATAGCTTCCAATAATCAACAACCAACTTGCAAGGACATCCTAGCTCATGTCTCATGAATTTTATTCATCAATCTTAACTAATATAAATCTTATAAAGATAATATTAGAATCCTCTCCAGATTCACTGTTAATACAAGGGTAAAGGAAATTTTCTAGCTAAAGGCACTAGCCAATACCAACTTTGGTATTTGTGACCCCTTTGTGGGGATTCACCTACCCTGCCCCATTGGGTTTCTGCCTTGTAACATAGTTCAAGGATCACAAGACTTTCCAATATTCCTACTCCATTAGACACACTTTATATGCTATACATAGTGAATGGAAAAGAAGCATTATAGAACACATAATTTCATAGAAGGAAGAAAAATCTTAGCCAATTCAATATCAAAATATTAATCACTGATTAATAAAGAATAACAAGTATTGTAATGAATTGTTCTGAGTTATTTATTTACAAGCTGTAAAGAATGTAGTGGAATGGAAAATATTACTTAGGCTACCTTCAATATTTTCTATTAATATGTTTGTGCATGTACATATGAAATTAAGAGCATTGTTGAATACAAAGTTTCCTTTTCTCTTGCCTCCATTTTGACAAATTAGTGTGAATTCAGTGTCACTTTGAATCTCCTTTCCTGTGTGGATGTTTTGACAAATCAATGTGAAATCAAAGTCACTTTGAATTTCATTTCCTGCAAGGTATCACATCTACAGTTGATTAGTAAGAGATAATCTACTATATATTATGTTCAAGAAACTGACTGCAATTTACAGCGGAAACGAGACCTCAATTCTTATTCTGAATTTGAATATCTCAGGACAACATAACAGATAAAAATGCATATGGCCTTAGTAGCTCGAAAAAAATCACTCCGTCATTACAGGATCACCTAGATTTTGGCACTTAATCTAAATAATGGCACTAGTTGCAGTGCTTATTTGCATTAACACCATGGAAAAGCAACAACAATGTTTCAAAACACACTTACTGGAAAAGTTGTAATGTTCCGAGAATATTTAGTGATAGCATCTGAACCTCATAGCTATGGTGGGGAAACTAGGGAACCCAAATCTTGGAAGATATCTCATACCAAATCTGAGAAAAAAATAAAAAGGGAAAAAATCAAAATCTATAAATTAAGCAATGAATTGTTTACAAATCAAATACAATTCCTTTAACTAACAGTTAAATTGTGGTGATATATTTAAATATTTAGTAAGAGGGGAACTTCAAACCATGGAATATTACCTTTGTCATTACTGTCATCCCTCAGTGACTGAGATTACAAATCAATACTTATGGAAAGATTGTAAGAAATTCTGTGAAATAGTAAAGCATAACCTCTATTTTCAAGCAACAAAATCAAGACATTGTTACATCAAGATCCATAATTGATACATAATCAATGAATCAAGTCCTTGTATGGCACAAGATTGTTTCACAACCTCTATTTTCTCAATAACAAAATCACGACATTGTATGTGGTTATTGCCAAAAGGAAATTGTGTTCTAATTTGGAAGAGGATCTTCTCAAAAGACATGGATTTATTCAAAGCTACAAAGCCTAATGGGTTACTGAAAAATAAGTTGGAATATGGGATCATGATACTTAAATTGAAAAAATATGCTTTCCTTTTAGAAACATTACAGTTATACAATGTTTTTTGAAAGCATTAGAATTTGAAATTGGGCCTTTCTATCAAGACAATTTTTCATTAACAGAATGTACTTTCCTACCTAAAACGTTGTAGATATCCAAGAAAAACTTGAAAAGCATAAGAGAACTTAGCATAATGTACTTTCTTTCATTCCTTAACATTCTTAAAGAGTTGAGGTTTCCCAAGTCATCAGGTAACTTTTGAAGGAAATGACAGTTAGTAATAGTCCAATTCACAACTGAAGATGTGTCACAAATACGAGGAGGCATCTCCTCCAAATCACAAAAGTGCTCTAGGTTAAAATCTAGCATTATTGGAAGCTTAATGCTCGACTGGGTGTTATTGAACCCAGACATTTTTCCAATCAACACTAAAAGCTTAAAGATAGCTTCTCTAAGTCCTACATGACTTTACTATGCTCTTGAAGTGGGGGCACATGCAGCCTCTCCAAGTGAATAGTCTTAAACTGAGTGAAGATAAGGCCGATAGATCATTTAGTGTGGATCTCCTTAACCCATAATTGAATACCATGTCTCTCTTGAACCCATAATTGGATACTATTAAGACTTTCAAAATTTTCATGGAACTCAAAAATGTTGGAAGAAAGTATTTGCTTCCAAAAAAGAATAAAACTAAAGCCTCTGCTTGACGACGATCGATGTCACACCACTAATACTTCTCCATGGAATCTGTATAGGTAAACCACAAATGCAGAATTCTATTAGAATATTGTGTTTATTGAATACACAAATGAAATCATTGCATTTCTTTAAAATATATTTTGAAATCAAAATTACCAAAATTACATATCGATAACCTAGTGGGTGTAGGATAAAATTCACCCATGTCATTCACAGAAAGCATGAGAAAAAACCTAATACTATATATAATACCAAGAAAAATTCAAATTCATCACTTCTAGGGACCTCGTAACCACCCTGCCAATACGCAAGTATGTTCCTATTTGCAGTTAGAAAAATTACCCAAATTACAATCTATTTACTCCAGCCTATGTTGGAAAGTTACATAAAGATGACTAGTGCAATCAATCCATTCCTTTTAGCCCTAGATTTGTTTCAGTTTAAAACAGAAGTATACAAATATACTTGTCCAATGTCTATGCTTTAACCATTCACGTTAAGATGTTTTTACAATATAATTTCCTAAGTCTATTTAATATCTTCATTATCATAAAAACCAACCTATATCCATATTAACTCCACATCTACCACTCTTGGGGGGATGAAATCCATTTATCCCTTGAGCACTTGGAATTAAGATGGATCTAAGATGATAGAATTTCCCCTTTAAATAGTCTATGCTCACATGAATACCATGGTATTACCATGGGTCAATACCATGGGTTACCATAAACGTGGAGCTTAAAATTTACTATTAGTAATTTATAAAAATTAATAAAATTAATAGTTGATTTTTATTTTATTTTTTATTTTAACCAAGCTAAAATGTTTAACATACATTAAATTACAACATCCATTTTTTACTTTGATCCACCAAGCCCCGAGAGGGATCAAATATTTTTTCACTCTATGCTAGTTTGCATATCACGAGATTTGATACCTCAGGTTAGTAGATCCAGAGTAAAGATGGATCTATGCTGGTTTAATTCCCCCATTTAAATAGGCTACATTCCAGGTGAATACCATGGGTCAATACCATGTGCCATTTT
>APFE030227291.1:42696-53727 GCA_000404065.3 Pinus taeda | reverse complement strand
CATACCTTTTGAGTAAGTATAAAAAGACGTTTTATTTATTTACCATACCTCCACTTTACTTATATTTTTATTTGTTTACACCCTTGCATGTATATAAGGTGACTTATGGAGTAAATATAAAATTTGTTTTATTTATTTACCATACCTCTCATTTATTTATATTTTTATTAATTTACCATACCTATTTTATAAATATGGTATTTGGCCCATAGGATTCACTTAAATAAAACCTATTCTTGAAAATTAGGGTGAATGGAAAGTTGTAACTCCTAATTTCAAGGACTAAATTTATCTTTTTTACCCTCTCCCTTAAAATAGGGTGGGCTATTTGAGGTGATTTGTAAAAATGTACTATGATACAAAGTATTCGCCCACTAAAAATTTAAAACCCCTTAATTTCGCCAAAGGGCGAACATTCCCCCCTAAAATTTTCCATGGTTGTGTCATTTTGATTACAATTTAGTTGTGTATAACAATTTAGTTCAGTTAATTGAAAGCTATTAATGGAATATCAAACACTATAATAAACAAGGAATACACACATAAAAGTTGTTTGCTGACTAGGAGTTGTTGCAACAGCGGGAACGAGTGTTTCCAACAACGAGGCATGGGCCCTTGAACACATATGTGTGTCCATTGTTTAGTATTGGATATGGAAACATAATTCACTATTGTTGGTACCATTTCATTGCCATCATTTTCTTCTATAAATCTGTCATTTGTCTATCATTTTCTCCCATAAACCCCTCATAGTCCATTGAAAACAATTAATCAAAGCATTATAGTTGTTATTTTACATTAAATTTAATTTGTGAATTTTTATGTTAAAAATTAGAAATTTTCAACAAAATTACAAGATGTCATGACTTCTTGTAAATGGTTATGATGTGACACGTGGAATGGTAGGAAAATCAAAATAAAGGATAGGGACGTGATCTAGGATGTACATACATGGTGAAAGATCTATTCAACAGCAAATATAAAGCTCCTGGATACATGGTCAATGCTGGTCAAACCCAACCATTTTGGCCACAAAAGCAACAAAAAGCCAAAGTTACCTAAACTAATTTCGTTTTGTTTTGGAAATCAGTTAAGATTAGAAAAGACAAAAATCACTTTTTTTGTAAAAGTAAAAACATGTGCATGATAATGTATGTACATTCGATTATAGACTAGAAGGGAAAGTTAGTGAACAAAGGATAGGAGACAAGCATATTAAAAAGACTGCGTATTGTTTTCCAAAACGTTGTCGTTCTTGTGTATTGTTTCCGGAACATTGCTCTCGCACGTAATTTGATTTCTAGAACTTAATTACAGGCATCATTTTACCATTACAGTGCTTATGTGTTAACGTTTTCATCACTTGAAGTTTCCTAAGTGTGCCATTGAAGCGTGGACAAGCCCTACGTGGAGATTGGTATACTTTTATTTTCATTTCCATAGCGTTTTTGAATCTGAATAGTGTTGAATAGAATTTGATGTTATTTTCTTTCCTGTGAGTTTATTGATTCCATTAGATGTTCTTGCAAATATTATTGTATGATTCATGGTGATAGTTTGAGAATTCGATTGCCAGATTATTGAACAAGATCTTGTAAAAGATTTGATCGACCATTGAATTTCGAAGTATATCTGTGGACTCTGTTTTCATGCTTTTGAATTTTAGTGTGCTTAAAAGAGCTTTTGGTTCTCATGAATTCTTAGTGCGATAGCTGGAAAGAGCTTTTGTGAATGATATCCTTGTAAGAGGGTTCAAAACTCAGACTAGTAACACATTGTTCCTTTAGAACAGTTAATTATATTAGATGATCTGAGTGCTAAGGTGTGAAAGGAAACATATTTCAATCTCCTGTAAAGGAGTTCTATAGACTGTCACAGTAGACACTTAGTTAGGTAGATGAGATCCTTTTAGGTCTATAGACTTTAGACACATGCCTATAAGTTTACCTACCTTGGTTGACATTAAATTTAGTCTAATCTAGCACACTAGAGTAACCACTACATTTTGGCACCTGTTGTGGAGGTAAATCCCCTCTGTAGATAGAGGTGATCCCTACTAGCCCAAATTGGGTCTAGCAACAATCAAACAACGCTATCACGCAGGTTCCTAATTGCAAATCAAAGACCAATGATGAGGGCCTACCTGGATTCCAACGCTAGTACTTGTAGAAGAGTCGACGCTCCCATTCCTTTGCTCCGGCTGGTCACGATCCCCACGATCTCCGTGAATGGACACCTGCACATGCAAAGAACGACACAAACACAAGCATAAAATCCAATAGATGCAACTATATATCAGTGAGAAAGGATATAACTCATCGTCATTACAAAAGACAATAAGAGTGGAACCGTAATGATAGTCGTCTATTATTGATAAACAAAGAAGAATACAACCATAGATCTGACGTCAAATCCTCCTTTGGCTGGGTGATCAGCAGCACATGCCTTGCAAAGCTTGTTGGGAATGGGAACAAGCTTGTTGGGAAGGCTTTTGCAACATGAAGGTCTTGGTAACTTGACAATTCTCAATCTCTGGAACTAGCTTGCTTAAGGAAAATGGACAAGATTTTATAGATGGAGGAAGGGGAGTTGGGATCATCCACAATAATCATGGGATTGGCCTTATCATCAAGGAATCTTCCATGAGAGGTGGAAAACCACTTCCTCTCTATGGAAATCTGTAGCCAAACCACCCAACTCAAGATAGATTCAGCCTTGGAATTTGTTAGGATGAATCTTCCGCTGTTTTCTTTTTTTTTAAAACACCATTGATTATGGTTGGCACGAGTGCGACTTTGTGATAGAGTGCCAACTAGCGCGTCCTGTTTGTAGGGTTTCCCCCATTGGCACGAGGGCTACACTAAGGAACCGCGCTAATGGAAAAAGGGCTATTGTTAGGGGTTCTAAGCAAGAGATGTCTTCAGGGAAAACGAAGTTCATGTTCAAGGGAATGCAATGCAAGTGTTTGTAGGTCATGTCACTTCTCATAGGTCCCAGAATGGGTCCTCCAAGATGCAGGACAGGGGTAACAGGGACGATGACAAATTGATGTGTAACAACGCCGTTGCCGGGGAGGTACAATTAGAGGATTTCGAAAAAAACAAAATATAAAAAAAAAAAAAAATAAACAAAAAAAAAACATAGATTTGATTTTAATTGTCATTTTAGAAGTCATGTTTTCTTATGCCTATATCTAGAGATAATAAAGGTAGATTCATAAAAACCCCCCATCCAAAAACTAACCTACCACCAGGAGCAGACTCTTTAGGAAAACTTGAACACACAACACCAGCTGAGAAAGTCACCATACAAAAATTAGAGGATAAACACAAATTAGGGAAAAGACTTACACTTATTGAGAGACAAATCCTTTTGGCACATGAATCACAGAAGAAACATCTCCCTGAATCCTCTACAAAAAGAGAAAGTAGAAAAATAACTCAACAATCTCTAGAATAACTTCTCTTTGGAAAAAGTGACACTGAACAAGCAATTAACTCACTAGAGGAATCTATCAAAATGGTTGAGGAAGGAGGAGGATCAGCAAGAAGACCCACTCCTGAACAAAAACAAGATCAAAGAGAGGAGGAAGAGTCAACCTTTAAATTTCCTATTCAAGAACCAGAAGACAATTATGATGAGGAAATAAGAATGAAAAACATACCTCCTTCTGTGTTACCACACTTTTATGGCATGGCTTCAGAAGATCCAGATTCATTCTTATTTGAGTTTGACATTGTAAGTCGAACATATGGTTACACGGATGATGTCCATAGGCTTAGACTCTTCCCAACAACATTAAAAGCATCGACACTAAGATGGTTCATGGGACTTGGTGAACATGCAATAACTAATTGGGATGGCATGAGAAGAATATTCCTAAAGAAATACAAACCTTATTGTAGATCGAAAGATTCTAAGGATGATATCTTTAGGATGAGTCAACAAGAGGATGAAAATTTAGAGGAGTACTTGGAACAATTTGCTTACAATTTACAAAAATCAAAACATTCAATCCATGACTCTTGATCTCATTCGAACAATATTTTTGAAGGGCATTCGACAAGAATACTTAGATGATCTTAATTTGATGGGCAAAGGTGATATTTTCCACCTTACCTTTCGAAGAAATTGCTAATTTATGTGAAAAGTATTCTAGGAGCAAAGCCAAAAATTGGAAAAAGAGCCATATCATCCAAAGCCACAAAATCTGCTTCAGCAAGTGTCACAAGAGCTTGAAATAGGAAATTTGTTAGAAGAATTCAAAACAGATCTATTAAGTACCTTAGGAACTCAAATTGACACTCTCAAAGCCAAGAAAAGACAAGAAGAGGAAGATCAAATAATGGTTGTCTTTTTGTCCAAAATGCCGGAAGAAACATGCCTTAAAAGACTGCCCATTAGAAAACATTCAAGTTTGTGCCTTTTGTACTGAAAATCATGATATATTTCATTGCTCTAAAGTCAAGATTTTGCAGAATTGTAATGTGGCAGCTAACACAGATATGGATAATGTTTATTTCATGGGCACAAAGAGACCATGGCAACCAAGACCTCGACCTCAAGGTATGTTTCCAAACCATAATTTACAATTTCCTACACAAGATCAGATGTATGCTCAAAATTTTTGGAATGTACCCATGCCATGGCAGCACCAAAATTACCCACAACAACAATGGAGACCATCTCAGTAATACTCTCAACAATATTAACCATATCCTCAACCATACCAACCATATTTGTAGCCATATCATCAGTATCATCAGCCATATTCGCAATATCCTCAAACATATCAACAATATCCTCAGCAGCAAGTTGTTTACCAACATCAACCCCAACCCACTCAACAAGCATTGCCCGCTCCTCCACCAATAAATCCACCACAATTACAACTTCCATATAACCATCAACCTCCTAGACCTACTCAAATTCTTGCTCAACCTGTACCAAATCCAAATAACAGAGCAGAGAGACCAACTTATAATGTAGATGAGGGACCATCATATCCCACATTACCATTGCAAAATATCAATTTAAGGTCTGGTAAGGTACTTCAAAAAGAATCTCCAATAGCTGATAAACAAGAAGAAAACGAAGACAATGAAAATGAAACTCCAACTCAAAGGAAACAAAATGATGAAATCAAAAACAAACAAATGCAACCATTG
This sequence comes from Pinus taeda, assembly GCA_000404065.3. NCBI lineage: Eukaryota > Viridiplantae > Streptophyta > Pinopsida > Pinales > Pinaceae > Pinus > Pinus taeda. The sequence continues at coordinate 48,559 of APFE030227291.1, read as the reverse complement.
CATCCACCACCTTTTCCAAATAGATTGGTCCAAAAAAAACTTCCCATGTCTATACCACAGTTTGATGTTTTAGATGAGCTAAAGAATGTCTATATAAAAATTCCACTACTACAAGCCATAAAATACATTCCCATATATACTAAAGCCATCACAGAACTATGCCTCAAGAAGCCTACCAAGAAAAGTGTTGATCCACAAACTATTCATGTTATTGGACATTTAGTTGGCCTTATGAAAAACACCATTTCAATGGAAAGGTATGCTGATCTTGGTATTCCTAAAGTCACTACAATCATTAACAACATACATATTCCAAACACCTTAATTGACCTTAGGGCCGCAATAAATGTGATGACTCTTGGAACAATGAAAACACTGCAGCTCACAAACTTGCAGGACACAACAATTGTTCTAGAACTCATTGATAGGTCTAAAGCGATTCCTGAAGGGATTTTGGAGGACCTAATTGTTTCAATGGACTCTTGGGAGTATCCAGTGGCCTTTTTAGTTCTTCAGCCAAAATCCAATTTAGGAGGACACCCTATCATCCTTGGTAGACCATGGTTAAAAGCTATTGATGCATTCATAGGATGTAGATTGAGTAATATGATCATTTCACGAGCAAATGAAAGAAAACAACTCACTATTTACCCATCAGCACAATCACCAGCATTAGCACACAATTTATGGCTTGATGACAAATACAATGATAAGGCAGAAGTTCAATCTATTTTCAGCATCAATGAAAAAAATGTAAACTTTGAAATGGGAACTATAAACTCAAAACGGGAACTCTGGCCAAAAAACGCCAAAAAAACATCAAAAACAGTGCTAAAAATGAAAAGTGTGTATACTCGAACGATGGTGCTTTTTTAGGGCTAATTTTGAACATGTTTTAAAAATGGCAGTGGAAACAAAATTTTCGTGCAAAATATAGCTTAAAATTGAAAAAGTGATTATACCGGAACGATGATTTTTTTTTAGGGTCAATCTTCAAAATTTAAAAAAAATGCTAGTAAAATGATCTAACAACATAAAAGTGTCTCATAACTTCTCATTTAACACCATATGGAAATCAATAATTTTATTTCAAGAGGCGATGCATACATCAGTTAGATAAACTGTCTTAAACAATTATTCAAAATCACTCATATTTTCTTACATGCCATCAGAATTCACATCTTCAGATGTGTCACTGGAGGCTGATGAATATGTTCCATATTCTTCTCTTTCATCAACTAGTGCCCCATCTGAGTCCACATGCATGCCCATCATTTCAGGTTTCAAAATTCTTCTAGATCTACGACTGGTTTCAGCAGACTCACATCTCAATACAATTCCTTTTGTTAACAACCTTTTCAGAATCTCTATCGTCTTGAAGCGAAGAGTTTCCCTCTTTGTTAAATTGAAGTCATAAACAAGTATGTCAACATCCTCCAATTTCAATATGTCTGTGTCGCGACGATTTATATTCGTACCCTTTCTTTTTCTCTTCCCGCAATTTTTTTTTCAACTACCATCTCTGGCTTATACACACCATTGAATGGATGTGTGTTTGTGGCATACCAATGTACTTCAACACTTGTAACATCCTCATTTTCTGTAAATATCTTTATAACTTTAGCAACCCAAAATGGATAGCCATTGAGATCTCTATCTGTTAGCATTGCGATCATGCAGCCCTCCTTAATATCCTGTACTGAACCCCTGCAAAGGTCTTCCATGGCTTCACGTTGTGCACGAGACCTTTTGGAACCAATATACATCTCTCTTTCCTCTGCCTATGAAGAATTAATGATACCTTGAGATTGTTGTTGTTCAACAATGTTTATTTCCTCATGTGCATTCGACACATTTTGTGGCCAAATAAATGGATTTTTCAAAGGTATATCTTCATTTGTTCTTTTTGAAATGATATCACCTTGATTATTGAAAAATGACTCCCACCAAACTGAATCAGCAATGTCAAAGTACTCATATGTATATCTAATACATTTTTTTATTTCTTCTAGGCAATGAGAATAATTTATATCTCGTTTTTGTTTGCGTGCATTATGAACTTCACCAACTGATTGTAATAACAATATTTTCGATGCAAATATTGGATGATCTGGAATGAACTTCAAAAATTGCAAACCTGATAAGGGTGCCCATTTTGTAGTAGTTGAATACTTCTTGCGCCATAGTGTTTTCCCATCAATTTTTTTGATATGAAATTGATGTTGGAAGCTAATGTCATTAAGTTGTTCAATGCATTTCCCCTCGCCATATGATCTCATAATAAACCTTCGCATGTCAACAGTTTCTTCCAACACATCAAAAGTAGGCTCTGGCATATATGATTTCTTAATACATTCAATTAATGATGGCAAGCTCGCAGCTTCCTTCCTCCTCAATGTGACTGAAAAACAACTGAACATCTGATCAATATGGTCATGAGTGTGCCCAACAAGGAGGAAACCAACCATTACCTTCTGAAAAATTCTCAATTCAGCAAGCATGTTTAAATATCCAAAAAAAAACCTAATTTTTGGTTTCATGGCAAGTGTTGTCCAATTGTAGATACAAAACTTTAGGAAGATTGCCAGACCAATGAGAAAGCACATCATGAATTGTGGTTATGGTTAGATTTGCATCATTATGAATATTTGGAGTTGTGAAGTACACCTTTGGCAACATTTTCCTATTGAACACCTACAACCGACCAAGTGATACTGAATAAAATTTTCCTCCTGTAAATTTTTGGGTGTGCGAAAAAAACATGGTAAAAGTGTTTTCTTCTGGTCCATACCATCAATTATCAAATCCAAATATTTATTCAGATTATCATAACACTTCTTTCGATGCTTGTACAACGTTTTTCGTTCATTTGTTTGTTGTTTGCGATGCTCCTGAAGTTCTTTCACAATTGAATCTACACAACATAAAAGAAATCCATTAAGAAATATGTTTTCATACTTGATGAATATACAATCTTAAAAGTTAAAGTTATGAATTCCTACCTCTTTCTAACCCTTCACATTTGTCCCTTTTTTATTTAAGAGAAGCACATGTACTGCAAATAACCATCCGTGTCTTATTAGGAATATGGACATTGTTGAATTTTTTCTTCCATATCTTCACAAAATATGGATATGTAATAAACCAGCCATGTCCCTCAGCACCTTCTGCATATTCTTTGTATAATTTGTAGATTTCGCGTCTCAAAAAATTATCTGGAATATGTATTGTCTCTCTATTTGGCATACAATCTCCATGCTTTGAAAATAAATCTTTCATCCATGAAATTGCAATGTTTGATAATGGCCCAAACTGTCTTTTATGACGTATTTCAGAATAAAATGTGGGATCCTTTTCCAAATTTTCTTGAATTCTCGAGAAACGAAAATTCTCAATCAAATGAAACATTTTGAAAGATTTTCTATAGATAAATAAAGTCTTAATATGATAATCATAACCTGATAATGTAGATTGCATGCACCCAACTAAATATGAATTTTGCATGCTTTTATTCATTGACAAATATCTCTTCCTACTCTCAAATGCAAATTTGAAATCCATATGTTTCAATCAATCTTTTTGGCAACATTCACTTGAAATGAGTGTGCTGATAGAACTTTTTCTCGTCAGATATTCTGCTCTACCCCTTGTATAGCTAGAACATCTTGCATTGATACGAAAAGGTCTGGTCCTACTCCTTGATACAATATTTCTTGGCAACATCTCCATCATTAGATCATCATTTGTATAAGGATTTTTATCATCATTAGGAGGAATGTTATCCACACTATGATCAACTGTGATTTTCAAATATTGACTTGGAGGATATTCTTCATCTTCCCTTTCTTCAATGCTACTGTCATAGTCCATAGAATTTGGACTCAATGGAAATTTTGACTCGATGTTTATTGGATGTTCTTCTCATGCGCATTTTCAGTGCTTCTCTCATGGTCCATAGAATTAGGACTAAGTGTATCATTTTGTCCTTCATCATTGCTACCTTTATACTCATTAGAATTAGGACTAAGTGCATCATCATGTCCTTCATCACTACTGCTCTCATAGTCCTTAGAATCAGGACTAAGAGGACATTGTGACACTCCATTCTTTTGAAATTCATCATCGCGCTCTTCATCACTGTTACTCTCATAGTCCTTAGAATTAGGACTAAGTGGATACCGTGACACTCCATTATTTTGAATTTCATCATCCCACTCTTCATCAAAGCTACTTTCATAGTCCTTAGAATTAGGACTAACTAGACACCATGGGATTCCATACTTTTGAAATTCATCATCCCGCTCTTCATCAAAGCTGCTTTCATAGTCCTTAGAATTAGGACTAACTGGACACCATGACACTCCATAATTTTGAAATTCATCATCATGCACTTCATCGCTGCTGCTCTCATAGTCCTTAGAATTAGGACTAAGTGGACACTTTGACACTCCATTCTTTTCAAATTCGTTATCACGCTCTTCATCATTGCTACTCTCATAGTCCTTAGAGTTAGGACTGAGTGGACACCGTGACACTCCATTCTTTTGAAATTCACCATCTTGCTTTTCATCACTACTGCTTTCATAGTCCATAGAATCAGGACTAAGTGGACAGCATGAGACTCCATTCTTTTGAAATTTGTCATCAAGCTCATCATCACTACTGCTTTCATAGTCCTTCAAATTTAGACTAAGTGGAATCTGTGACTTTATTTATTTGAAATTCTCCATCTCCTCTTTCATTTGTGCTGCTCTCATAGTCCTTAGGATCAGTACTAAGTGGAAGAATTGACTTTCTATTCATAGTGGAAGAATTCCCACTATATTCATCCATATGAATAGAGTTGTTACGCAATAAAGATGTTGATGCTGTATAAATCAAAACTTCACTATCAAGACAATCCATCCCTTTCAAATAGAAGATGTTCAATGATACAAATGGAGAGTCTCCTAAAGATATTATATAGCTTAGAGAATGAAATTTTCCCTCCAAAATTTTTCCTCCAAAAAAATTTCGCGAAAATATTTTCCTCCTAAAAGTTTGTGAGATATATTTCACTTCATTATTTTATTATGCAATTTAATGAAAAATGTAAACTTAATTTTTTTATGAAATAAATCAATTAAAGTTAAATTGTAAACTACAACTTCTTACCTAAATTATTTTAAATAATCAAGTATATAATTTTTATTAAACAATAGAATGTTTTTTTAATTTTTTATAATACATTTAGAAACAAGATAATCCCACATTCACCCCGCTATAAAACAATTCCAAACTGTTTGCTTTATCATATTTTCATTCATCGCCATAAAAAAATTAACATGTTAAAATTTATTAAAACTAATTAATCCCGCATTCACCGTACGATAAAACATCTTCGTAGTTTCACCTATATATTCCATTATCACTATTACTCAAGTTACATCAAGGTTTGCTGAGGTTCGTCAAAAGACTTGGAACGAATTTGTGGAGTAGCTACATTGGGATCAACAACATATTCAACGAAGAATTTCCGCAATTGAAAGGTTAGTTAAATTTTTTTCCTTGAAATTTCTCATATTAAATTAGTTTAACGAAGTAGATTTATTTTCTAAACTTAAATTTTTTTTCAACCAAATTAAGAAATATTTTTTTCATGAGCATGGTGGGCTGAGGGCAACCCCATCCTGCAATCGATCGACCACTAGATTTTTTTTTTATAAACTTAAATTTTTTTGTCAACAAAATTAACAAATATTTTTGACGTGAACATGGTGGGCCTAAGGCAACTCCATCCTGCAATCGACCGGCTGCCCACTCCTTCGGCACACCCTTTTGGGCCCTTCCCCAAACTCAGCAACCCCTTTCCCCCTCACCCCTC
>APFE030227291.1:0-39972 GCA_000404065.3 Pinus taeda | reverse complement strand
TATTATACCATATGTCGCGTTCTACACTTGAAAATCCTGTTACATCTGAGATGAATCCTTAACCAAAAATTAAAGATAGATCTTAACAAAAACCCAAAAATATTCACTCCATTTGTGGTGCTGAATCTATTTCTACCATAAAAAACATGATTCAAACACTGTTATTCCAAGGTTTCTTTAGCCACTTTTAGCCGTTTAGACAAAATTCCTCCACCTAGGCCAAAAAGGAAGACATCCCTTTATTGACTTGGAAGAGTAAATTTGATTTTTCTCTTCTTTCTTTTCTTTTGTTTGATGTAAATTAATACCTTTTCATTATTTGGAATTCATTTGCAAAAAGTCCCACTGTCTTCTACTCAGATTAAAAATGAGAAAAAATCACTTTGTCGTCCTGAAAGGTAAAGGTTGATTTTTCTCTTCTTTTGTTTAATGGATTTTCATTTTTCAAAATCCATTTGCAAAGAGTCCTAGATTAAAAATTAGACTTCAGATTAAAATTTACATCTTAATTGGTTAAAAATTTTAATTTTTTTTAGGTTAATTAAACAGGTACACTGACTAAATAAAGGAGATTTTGAATGACCAATATTAACATCAAAACATCCAGAAGTGTTTTACACATACATTTAATCACTATCTATGTAAAATCCACAACAAAAATACCTTAATAGTATATCCATTGTCCAAACACTATACTTAACATATGTTTTACACATACATTTAATCACTATCTATGTAAAATCCACAACAAAAATACCTTAATAGTATATCCATTGTCCAAACACTATACTTAACATATGTTTAATATTTTCATAATAAAATTAATTAAAAATAATTAATATTCTTTAATAAAATTTTATTTAAAATCTTAAAATTTAAATTAAACTAAATTAACTTAAATTATAATAATTTAAACTTTATAATATACAAAATCATAAATATGTTAAATTTTATAATAATTTTTTTTGTATATAATAAAATTTCTCTTAACCAAATAAAATTAAATTAAAAAAAAAAGAAAGAAGAAAACACTACCTCTTTAATCAGAATTTTTAGATCTATAAAATCCCAAATCCATGAGGCAGGGGATCATGATAAGTGACTTATAATCTGAAAAAAAAAACATCCAGAGTTCTAAAAACACATTTAAAAATAAAGTCCAGCCCAATTTTGGTGACAGTTTTCATCCACTGAATTAGCCACCATGACTAAAACTTGATCACGAGTTCTTAAACCACATTTAAAAATAAAGCCTACTCTAATTTTAGTGACAAAGTTTCCATACACTGAATTCTATCATGAGAAAAAACTTGATCTGGAGTTCTTAAAAAGAGTTCAGGGAAATTTTTGGTGACAGAGTTTCCATTTATCCATTACATTCTACATTGAATTTTACCAGGAAAGAAAACTTGATCTGGAATTCTTAAAACACATCTAGATATTGTCCAGTCAAATTTTGGTGAGAAGTTTACATTCATCCATTCAATTCAGGAATGAGAGAAAACTGGATCCGGAGCACTCGAAATGCATTTAAAAATAAAAACATTTGGTGCAAAGTTCCTATCTATCCATTGAATTCTACCTTTCACAAGTACCCGAAAAGTTTGAATCATAGTGAAACTATGCTGGAATGAAATCTTTTTGCTAATTCTACATCAAACAAAACCTAAAGCCGAGATCAATTTGTTTTTCCAGATACTGAAAGAGAATTTTCACAAGAAAAAATAAACTGTGAATGGTAGTTTTCCACAATTTCTTGCATGAAAATTGATCATCTGCATGCGCATTTATATAGGTGGAACCGAACCACGATGCAGATCGCCCCGCTTTCATTGAAAGTTAAACAAAATTACAAAAAAACATTTAAATTCAGTAAGTACGCAGATTAACCCATATAGAACCAGAAGAATAATGGCAGTTTATCATAAAAATAACAACATTAAACGACTGAATTTATCACAGCCAACATCCAACAACGAATATAAACATTATTCCTAAAACCTAAAATCATCGGTCAGATGTGACAGGACTAGATCTGAAGATTCACACACTCAATTCAAATGAAATCAGAATATTCTACCCTTCAAGGCCTCTTTTCACCAACTTCAGAGAGACTCCACTCGGCATTCATGTGACCAGTACTTACTTCTGCTACTTCAATTCTCACGGCTTCTTCATTGCTAGTATAGTTTCCCTGATCTGTCCCGCGAGCTTCTCCTTGTTGGCACCAGCAAAATCGGGCCTGGCCATCAATGTGACCAAGAGCTTAGACTCCACTGTGACGAACGCCCACTCGTACCAGGGGTTTATGTAGTGAAAAAAGTCCTGTGAATTGGAGCTCCTCTCACGGTTCCATGTGACAAAGCCCAGCAGGGACCGGTACGAGAAAGTGTCCGCGCTGTGGAAGGGCCTGTCGCGGGCCTCCTCGCCCACCCAGTGTTTGATTCCCAGGCCTCCTGCGCCCTCCACCGATACCTTTACGCATTCCCCCACAGTCTCATCCAGATCTGGGAGGGAGTCCAGAATAAATCTCGACATTGAATCCGGCCCCAACTTCTGCAGCTCACAGTGATCTGCCTGGTCGTGAATCTCCGGTACCAGAATGTCCGACGCCATGGTCTGCCGATCACTTCCTCTTGGAACTGATAGTATTGAAGCAGGGCCTCCGTCATTGCTGTTGCTGGTGTGTTTTTGGGTTTTGTCGAGTCAAATTGGAGAGTAGCGCGGGTCATTTTCTCGATTCGAATTGGAATCGGAAATAAAATTTACGCGGATGCAATTCCAGCTAGTCCACGATCTGTCAGGGATGTCAGGCCTCCAAAACCGATCAGTGATTTTGTCAGAGAATGTCAGGGTAAAATCAGAAATTTCAGGGGAGAGTGGTGGAGAAAGAGGGTGGCGGAGAGCGGAGGGATGTCTGGTGGCCGGAGCCGAACGATTTTCTGGCCGGTGACGGAAAATGGGCCATTCTACCGCCTAGGTAGACTACTCCGATTAAAACCCCGTAACAAGAATTTCAGCCTCTTTTCTGATAATGCTTGGTTAGAAATTGTAATTACGTCTGTATGCATAGTTAAAATCAGAGAATTAGTTAATTAAGTGTTGAGTATTGAGTTAAGTTAGATGATAAATAAAAAGTTAAAGTGTACGGTATATTTACAGTGTGAGTTAATTAAGTTGAGTTTATTTGTATTTTAGGTTAATAGCTAAGTGGAAAAAGAAAAATATAATCCCTTTCATGTCAAAACTCAAATTTTGTGTAATGAATAAAAAATATTAAAAGTAAAAAACATTCAGTTGTGGATTTTTTATTTTTGAACAGAGTAAAAACCACATCCAAAACTCTTTTATTGAAGCAAAAGTGTTTTCGTCACCGCCTGTGCCTCCACAGTCGTTTCCGCTGCTTTGAATTAATCAAAATAAAAAAGAATCGGAGAGGCGCGTTAGCCTAGCCATACAGCAAAAGGCCAAAGTCAACCGGTAAAAAACTCTGTGAGCAACTATGAAAGTCAATTTTTATTAGTGGTCATACTTTTTGAAGGTCACGTGAGCCATGTTGAGTCAAAATTTGTTCACATAATCCAAAGTCAAGAGTCACGTGGGTTTTATTATTAAAAGTATTTTTATTGTAAGAGCCATAAATGATTTGATAAAGGGGTTTATTTATTTTTTCTCAGCAAAGACTAATTCTATTAAGAGGGCGTATGGTACAAGAGAAGCAAGAAAATGGGTAGCCGGAAAGGATAGATTATCCACCTCGGCTCCTAAGAGAAAACAAGAAGAGAGAAGTGCTAAGCAAGAAGTAACAAGAAGAATAGATTAACAAGAGCAGAACAAAGGATTCTACCCATCGTGGGTAGAATAAACTATTCGGCATTTTTTTCCTTTCTTTTTACCAACTTTGACCCAACCAAGATGACTCTGCTGAGTTGGCATGATTTGCAAACTGAGCTGGGCTGACAGAGAGGTCTCCTTGTCTGAATCCGAGGGAGAGGACTCATGAATTCTTTTCTGTGAGATTGGTGGGACAGTAGATTCCTCAGGATCAGTCAAGGGCGGATCCTGTGCTAGCTTTGCGTCCATTCCTTCCGCGGCCCCTTCGTCTTCATCTGAGCTGGAATCAAAATCCTCCATGGAAGGAGGATCATGAGGTTTCTAGCTTTTGGATTTTGGCTTAGGATTGGCTTTCTTCTTTTGGGCAGGCATCGAGGGACAAGAGCTCTGAAGGTGCCCTGTGTGATGGCAATTTCGGCAGCGAAAGGCTGTGTTCTCGTAATCCAGGGTCTGTGTCCAATGGAAGTCTCCGATTTTGAGATTAATCTGATCAGGTAGACCTTTGCTCATGTCTATTTCTGCACAGATTCTGGCGAAGGTGTATATGCCCTTTTCCCCTCTAGAGGTGTCTGTGGCCAGAAAGCGGCCTAGAGTATTGCCAATCCCTTGGAATAATGCAAAGTGCCATAGATGAGCCGAGAGATTAGGAAGTCTGAACCAAATGGGGAGCTTGGTGATGATTGTTGTAGAGGGATCAAAATCTGGGAACCAAGGGGTGAGGAATAAACCTGCTGAACCGCAAAACCATGGGCTTTCAGTTAATGCTTTTTCGTAGTCCTCACTGAGAGCAAACACTACAATGAAGAAACCCTTTGAGCAGAGAAGAACCTTGCAATTGTTGGTCCAGTTAGAGTGAATCCATTGGTAGAGATCTGCTGTACATGGCCATAACCCATTAAACCTGCAAATAATGGCATGCTCTGCATACTTTTGGATTTGCTCATCCAGCGTTGGGTGCATTATTTCAATGGAGGGTGTTTCCTCCAGTTTGTCCACCAAAAAAGTTTTGGGAGCCTGAGCTAGTGGAGCTTTTTTCTTGGGCATCTGAGTATAGACAGCATCTTTGTATGAAAAAGTTGCAGCTGAAGATGACTGTCCAATAGCTCCTCCTCTCAAACGAAGGGTAAAAATGATGGAGGCATTTCTCTTAATGCTGTAAAAAGAAAGGGGATAAAGATCCTCAAGTTGTTTACCTTCATGGAGGAGTCATTGAGATGCAAAGGGAATCCCCAGCTTAAATTCCAGGATTTGCTTGAGATCCTGCACTAGATCCGAAGAGCTCACACATAGAAGCAGAGTTTTGCTAGAAAGGAGCACGATCTGGGTCTAGAACGAGGTAGAGTTATCAGACTTCTACTTTCCTCTGCAAATCTGAGACGAGAGGAAGCTAGTGCTTTGGTGCGCCACCTTTTCCTGAACTTGCCGCAGGGGCTTGTGAGAAGCTGGCATTCCATGTTTTCTTGATCGATTAGGGCAGAGCGAGTACAGGGTGGTGGCATGGAAGCTCCTAGACAATTCTTTTCTGATGATGTTTCCCTTGGAGCTAGGGCTTTGCTATCTGGTGAACTCTGTGGTAGCCCTCTGAAACAATGGACCATTCGAGTGCAGGGGCTGGCTGGAAAAATCGTAGCCTTGCTCCAAGACAGATATTGCACGTGGGTTCCTGGCGATGTCATGCTGGATCCATAAACTATTGGGATGCAGGGTTAATCTGGAACCCTCGAAGTTTGATTTGTTGCCTATCAAAGTATCTAGAATCTTGGCGGCCTGCAGAAGTTCCTTGAAGCCGGGCGCCATCCTCATCCTCACTACAAAGCTGCCAATGACCTGTAGATGAAGAGTGTCCACCACCATATCTGCTGCAGTGCATGCGCAGCTCGCTGAGAGCCCAACCCATGCATGTTTCTCTTTTTTCTTCGTAGGGCAGCATGCGATCTTATTCACTGGGCGTGGCTCGAATGGAGTCGGGGCCCCTCTGAAGATCATGTCACCATCTTCTGCAGGGCCGAGCAAAGGCCAGATGGCGGTTGAAGGTAGGGAGGCGACGACAAAGAGATTAGGGTTCGTCATTCTTCTGGTTTTTCCACAATATTGATAAAGGGGCTTATTAAAGATTATTAAAAAAAGAATTAGTCTATGCCAGGGATTATAGTAATGATGTGGCAAGTTTGAAATTAATTTTAGTTGTTTTTTTGTCATTTGTTTTCCTGATTGCGGCAAGTAACCAAAGTATTTAATCTAACAATAAATGAAATCTTTTTCACCTTCTTATTTAGCCTCTTCTTGAGGCGGAGAGACTAAACCATATATTATAATTATCTATTTCCTTTACCCATTTCTTTTTGCATTTTGAAGTTTAAAGAAGGTGTTAAACTAATGCTAACATTAGTTTGAATAACATTTCATGCTTAGGAATAAAAAACATATCTTCGGTTACATGGTTGCCAAAGTTGTAGTCTTTAAACACATGGATACCAAAGTTGTAGGGCTTAAACACATGGCTCACAGATGGCTATGAATGGGAACATCCAGCTATCGGTTGAACCAGGTACCTTAGAATATATAATATGGGAAGATAGCCCCATCAGGCTAACGTCAGATAGAATAGGAGCAACCATCTCAGCAGAAGGGTGCAAGCCTCACATGTTTCATCGACAAGCATGTCTTGATGAAGAGGAATGGCGTTGATGCCATGCAAGGTACTTGTACAATATTTCTTTGAATGACCCACATAGGGTTTATTTTGTTATGTCAGACAAGACTCCTTATCACACATATTTCGTTATCCTCTATTGGTTCCTCCTTCATGCAGTGCAACTTTCCCTGGGCTTGTTGTTACTGTTATATTCATCTAGTATCTATAGGGTAGCAATTCGAAAACTCCTCCATTCTCCTCTTTTCAACTTGAATAAATGATACTTTCCTGGCCTTTTCGAACTCCTGTTGCCTATTTCAATATTAGTGACAAGACTTCCGTATTGCACATATTTCACTATCCTTATTGCACATATTTCGCTATCCTTTGTTCATACAGTTGCAACTTTACCTGGCCTTGTTGTTATGTTGAAGAACATAATTGCTAGTTTGAAAATTATAATTTCACAACGCAGCTTTGAATCTCTGATTTATTTTAAGAAAAATCGCTATTTTTTCAAAATGTCAGCTCACCACAGGTTTATTCCCTTAGTTAATGCAATTATTCTAAACATATCTCCTTCATTACTGAAAATATTCTAAACCTATCAACAAATATATTCTTTGAAAGTTGAAATTTGTAGCAAATCAAATCTTGCATTTCTTACTCGGGTTTTACCCACAAATTCGTCGTTTCCGTTTCATTTTCCGTTTTCGTTTGATTTCGAACAGATTGGTGCGAACTCTGGCTCGTTCACATCGATGCATCTTTCTGGTTCATATATTTGACACCATATTGCAAAAAAGATAATACTAGGTGATTCAACCTCACCCGGATTCTCCAAGCAAAAGGCAAGCTCAACTTGCTAGCTAACAAGCAAGCTAACCCGGGTTTTAACATCATGCTTGGGTTCAACCAAATTTTCTTTATTTTGTTTCTCCCAGCCTCATTTTAGTTTGCTCCATCAAGCCTCACCACCACGTCAAGCCACCACGCGGGCCACCAACAATGTTCTTCATGCTGAGTGAAGCAGACACAGAGGCGAGGTTACACTCCTAAGTAGCTCTTTGTCCTGCCTAACCCTCTTATGCTAATCCTCTTGGACTTGCATTTTCATGCTTTGGGTTGCAAACAGACAACCCTTACAGTATTGTTTTTTTACTACAGAGCCCGGAATAAGAAATCACTGAACATAACAGGTCAAACATAAAATAAAATAATACCCAGAGCTTTATAAGCAGCGCAGACCAAGTGGGTGGGTTGAATGGAATGCTGGAATGGATAGAACAGAGATGAGAAATTCAGCTAAGTGCTCTAAAATTGGAAGGTATGCTAGGGGCCTAGAAACTGGATATGCATCTATGACCACCCAAGCCACAGAAAGCGCCGCTGCTGTTGAAAACTTCAACAAACAAGTTTTTGATGAAAGGAATGCAAGCAAGAAGTGCTTGAGACCCTTAGATCAAGAGGTGAGTAGCTCAATTAGGCAGGTGAATGCCACCCTTCGAAAAATAGCAGAAACTAGAAGGGGGTTGCTGGAGTTAGTGTCGGATGTAGAGAGCCACCGGGAGCACAAGGAAAGGGGAGCGAAGGCGCCACAAGATGCAGTGGAGGTTGAGGCTCATGGCCATAAACTTGATTTGATTGCATTGATGGCATAAGTCTCTAAAAATTCATAAATTGGTTCCGCTATCACGCCTATGTTACCCAACATCATTTTACACTAGTGAACACATGCACTGTAAACATATTTTAGACCGACGAACACATGTAATGTATGCGACCATTCTAGAGAATATGATAATGCCACACACAAGCACATGGCTTGCATGCAATGCACGTGGTGTTTACACATATATTATAACATGAATTACTTTACGATTTCAATTATATGTTTATTATTTTTCTATGATATGAATTACTTTACTATTTTAATTATATTTTTATTATTTTACTATGATCGCCGATAGTGATTCGTATCTGCAATTACATTCACACAACATATAGATATGAATTAAAGATTGACATTATAACTTGTTCACTACCGTTCTCATATTAGTTTTTTCAAATTAGGGTTCTCAATTATCATATGTTCCATTCTAAATTTGGGTTTTTAATGAATGCAATCTACTTCTTGAAACAAAAATTGCTAGTAATGTAAAACAATTTACCGGTGTCTTTCTTCAAGAGAGAGGAAATAGTTTGTAATTCTTGGTTCAATCTGATGTCGAGAAGTTGTTCTCACTGTAAATTTGTGTTTCCAAAGCTTTTGGCAATTTTTTGCCCACAAAATGTTAGATTCAGCCACAGATTTCCACTCGCTGGAGACTGATATGCTCCTAGCGTAGCACGCAACGTCGAGCAGTGACAACACTAGAGAAAATACATCGACACAAAGCCATTCGAATGGATCACCACAAAAGTCATCCATCATTCCTCCAAATACTTCCTTATAGCCTCAAGATTTAATACCTTCAAATACATATTCAGTCGATAATTCAACTTGATGCCATATATACACTACCATAAATACGTTATCTATTAATTTAAAACCTGGATAATTGTGTTCGCTATCCTGAATTGTACAAATTGGAGAGGGAAAGTTTCCTTTTCTATTCAGACCATTGCTACTTGAGCTGTAAGAATGCCTTCATAGGAGCTATCAAACACCCCAGTATATCGTACATTGAACCCCAAACTCTCCTCTTTTTCTTCTATATCTAGAGAGAATTCATTAGTTTTCTTTGTTGTCTGATATAGATGGAGCCGGACAGCTTCGAACAAGTTGCCAAGTTGCGTAGTGTCATATCAATGTAATGAGGCCCATGTATACTTTGGTGAATTTATATTCTCACAAGTGGCAACATAAGTTGGCCCTACATTAACACTTTTATCTTCCTATTCCCTATCGACCACTTTAGCAATGCATTGCAAATTGCTTCACACCAACCTTCCACATCATTTCAACCATGCGTGAATATCTTTACTTCTTTAAGTGTATTATATATATATAGAGAGAGAGAGAGAGATATTATATATATAATTGGCTTGGTTGTTCATACCTTCAGTCAAACAGCAGAACTCTCAGAAGTCTAAGTAGAGATGACATTAGAAGCTCTAGCAATCAATCAAGAGCATATGCAATAGTTTGAAATGACATTGCAGGAACTTAAATAATTAAGTAACAACTTGATACTCAATAAAAAAACACCAGAAGCAAAGCATCAAGACATATATGAACAACTTGGAGATTATCGGCATAAGCTGAAGCCACAAGAAGAGAACTCTTAAGTGACAACATCAGAGAAACAAACTTGTTTCAGTTGCAATTGCTGCTAGCTATGGGGCAGACAATTCAATATTGAGCACTCGGGAAACTAATAGAGAAACTGATACTGAAATTGGTCAAGCCGATGAGTACTTTGCTACCTCTGCACCTGGTTATAGATTAGCTTGCTATAGATTGGCCTTAAGACTACATATTAAACTGCAACAAGCTAACATGACTGGCCTTATGACTACAGGTAGACTACACTTCACAACTTGACTTTGCTCCCACCATTCCTTTCAACATTCACATAGGGCAAGGATTAGCTGTCACGTAGCCCCTCTTGTTTTAAATAAAAGGACATGTGAAAAGGTTATGAAGGGTGCTTTAGTGGTTACGAATATATTTTTGAGCTTTTTATGAAGTTGGTTTTCCATAAAATAAAAGAGGATTTTATTTTATTGAAGTGAGAGTTTAATATTTTTTAAAGGTTTGTTCATCTGTAAATTTTTGGTGTTTTGTCAAGTATGAAATTTTTTTGGGCGAAGGGTGTACTTTACGGGGCACATACTAAAAATCATATTTTCTTTTGGGGGTGATATGGAATATAGCCTCATGCAATTAGGAAAGAAACTATAAAACAGAGGAAAGTCCGCAATCATGGGTCACAACGTGCAATTGAAGAAGACTATGAAAAGGAATAAAAAATAAAAGAAAAAGATTATTGTCATTTTGAGAAACGTTTAGGATACATCCAAGGAAGTGAGAAGTCTAGCAAAAGATGAAGAATAATTTGGTGCAAGGGGGGGTGACATGCAAGAACATGTTATGTTACAAGCAAAGAAATCAGTCACAGATCCGAGAATAGCTGAGAAAGCCTCTGAGAGGACAAAAGAGCTTGAAGAATCCCACTCAAAAGTGGATGATGGTTGTCAAGACCATGAAATTGAAACCCATTATGCAAGCATGTATATGGATTAATAAGATGGAACAAAGATTGCAGAGAGAGAAGCAAAAGCCTCTGTATGTGAAGCAGAGAAGGAGCATATAAATGCTTGAAGAATCCATTGTAACATCGATGATCCAGATGATTGTGAATCCCACTGTGATGTGACACATGTGGATGATGATTGCAAAGTGAGATGTGAATTGGTGAATCCAACCGCAACTAATGGATTTGGTGAAGTTTAAATTGTCAATGAAATTGATAATGAGCACGAGAATTCTCAGATATCTCACCATAGTGTGGATGAAAATTATGTTGTTGATATGTGTGGTTTCTTTTTTGAAACGGGGATTGATTGTGGCAATATGGTAAGCACCATATTTGATAAACCATTGAAGGTTGAAGCTACCACTATAGCAGCAAGATATGAAGCAGTTGGAATTGCTCATGAAGTAGTATGTGATCTAGCAGCAGTTGATGATCAAGAACAGGATAAAGTGATTGAAGAGTTTTTAATGAGAATATCCACTAACATCATAATAGTGGAAGAAAACCTCCATGCAATTGAAAAGAAGGTAAATTTAGAGCAAGAAGCTCCCACTAAATAGAGTCATATTAAAGATGTTTTTAACTTTGTTTTTGGATATGCGGGTGTTCAAAATAGCATGGGAGCATAATTTGAAAGCAAGGTTGTTAATAAATTTGATGTAGATTTGAAGTTCATTGAAGAATGGATTCAAAAGCCAATAAAACAAATTGATGAAAGTCTTAAAGCAGTAGCTAGAATAAAAGAATTGAATGAAATGTTGAATAATGATCTTGAGTGTGCAAATTTCAGGAAAAAAACAGCAGTACTTGATGATGAAAGTGAAAAATAATGATATGGATGTTTCTGAAGACAAAAATGAATGCATTGAAACCATTTTTCAACAATGGATTCAAGAAGAGATAAGATTTTTCTATCAAGAAATATGACAGAAAGAAAGTCAGGAATATGAAGTGCAAGAAGTAGAGAAAATAGGACAGTTTGAAGATGCAATGTTGTGGCAACAGTCCATGGTTGAACGAATATTTGAAGAGGAAGGTGTGCTAGAAAAGATCATATCATGTTTCAGCACACATTTAAGAATTTAAATCAAAGAAAAATTGCAGCAGCAACAAGTAAAGAAATATGGAGCCTGCAACAAGAACGCACAACATAGAATGAAGTAATTTTGAGGATTTAAAATTTGGAAGAAGAGAAAAAGAAAATGAAAAATTGTTAAAGTCTTGAGTCCTTGTAAGCCTATCTGAGACATAGTCCAGCAGGCATGTTTGTGTGATAGTTAAGTCGTGTTGAGTCATATGGTCGTAATTAAGAGGGAGTGTTAGAAATTGTAATTACTCCCGCATGAGTAGTTGGCTAAAATTCGAAAATCAGTTAACTAAGTGTTGAGTGTAGAGCGTTGAGTGTTGAGTCAAGTCAAGTGATTGATTAAGAGTTAAGTGCAATCCATATTTAGAGTGTGAGTTAACTGAGTTAAGCGTGTGCATGAATGTTAAGATATTTTAGGTGAGTCTCTAGTTGCAAAAGGATAAATACCCTTCATCGGGATTATTGTAAGAATCAAGTTTTGTGTGATCAATAGAAAAGTTGCAACTCGTGTGTTTTGGATGAATTTTTGTTTTGTCTCCTTTGCCTTTCCAACATGCCTACGGTGACTGAATTTCACAGAATGAACTTAGAGGCGATAAAGGTGTTAGGTTACTCAGTGGGATGACAAACACGAGAAACCGCTCGTGTTGCCATTGTAAATTTGGGAAACAAACGAACAGAAGGTGGAATGTCTAGCCACTAAAAAGAAGTGCTGGACCATCGAATACTACTAGCATTAGATATCTTAGCCTTTCTATGTTGCTGATAGATTACTTTGATCTTATGCAAAACATGTATGGTTCAGTAGAGGACATTGTAATTAAGTACTACAATCATATAAATTTAAATCAAATTATGGTGAATCAATAACTACTTGGACTAATCTAAGGGAGACCGAAGATCAACCCTAATTGTTGTCACTATAACACCAAGAGTATATCCAACAACGTGCAAGCTAGATATACTGAATTCTTATGATTAAGTAAGAGTTGAGACTCACAAATAAGGCGAGTCTACTCCCTATAACACCAAGAGTATATCCAACAACCCGCAAGCCAGATATACCAAATTCTTATGATTTAGCAAGAGTTGAGATTCAAGAATAAGGAGAGTCTGCTCGAGTCTACTCCCTATAACACCAAGAGTATATCGAACAACCTACAAGCCAGATATACCAAATTCTTATGATTTAACAAGAGTCGAGACTCACGAATAAGGAGAGTCTACTCCTTGAATCGAGATCATAATTTTTAATAAACTTAAACTAGTATTAATATAGGATAGAGAAACTATTAAATAACAGGTTATATTATGCCAAAAAACAAAATAGAAAATTAAATTCTATTTTAAATTATATTATTAATTAAAAAATAATATATCTATTCTATATATATATATATATATATATATATATATATAATATATATATATATATATAATATATTATTATATATATATATATATATAAATATAATATAAAAAATATTTTTAATATTAATTATTAATTCTATTGTGAATATTATTATAAGTTAAACAAATATTTTTAATATATATATATTATACTATATATTATTATTATTAAATATAATTAATTATATAATATATATATATATTATTATATTACTATATATATATAATAAGTTTTATAAAAGATTACAATATTTATTTTAAAAGATATTTAATTTATATATAGTGTTTTTTACAATTTATGTATCATAATTTAAAATTCCCAATTCATTTTTTTAAATAGTTTTGAGGGGCGTAATGGTTAAGAGCATGTGTTTTCTTTTAAGAGGTCACAAGTTCAAAATGAAGGGGGTAGAGTATGTATGCCTTCGTAGACTTAGCAGTCAAATCGTGACGGAGATGTGGTGATGGGTCCCTTGTCCCACAAATAAGGGGTCTCATATACCAATTTGGTGTCTAGCTTGGTCGTGACCTTAAAATTAAATAATAATAATAATGAAAAATTATATATACTTTATTTTAACTTAATTTTATAATAATTTGTTACTTAGATTAAAAGGCAAAATAATATAACTAAATAAATGGCTACTCATTTAAAAATGTTCAACTAATATTATATAAATAATTTCCTACTCTCCACCTTTCATTGTTAATGTCTATTACAATATTTGTTTCATGGAAATATCATAACTTATGAGCATAGTTTTGAAACATTATTTTAACCAATTAAAAAAAAATAATCTTATGCAAAATGAAGCGTATTTCAATATAAAGCATTATATTATAATTTATATTAAACATAAATAACTTATTTAATGTAAATAACAATTTAGATCCATTTTAACTCTACATCTATTAAGCACTTAGAGATATCAAATTTCTAATGGTGTAAACCTCTTTTTTCAGTGCAAAACTTGAGGAAAGGTTTACACCTTGAGATATTTGATCCCTCGCACTGCTTAATAGATCTAGAGTTAAGATGGATCTAGGGTCGTTTCATATATATAAGCTTTGTAGTTAAGACAATCTACTTGAAGCTCTGTTGTTAGACTATAAAAGCCAATAACTTCCTACGTTATATCGTAAAACCTAATAAGAATATATACTTTTGCCTTTTGCAAGAGCCAATGATATTAGTTATCCCTGGTTTAATTTTACTCTTAATATTATCATTCAATCTCTTAAATAAAACTCAATAATAATTGTATATAAACTAACTTGTTATGAACATATGAGAGACATATTCTAGCAAATTTTCATGCGGAGGTTAGAACCAATGGTTCATACTGTCTAAACTGAGCGACACCAATAAATTTTAATGTGGACAAAAATATAAACAAAATGTAGGACTCCATGCACTAGATTTTATTTTATTTTTTCTCACATTTTTCTTTACACTTAAGAGTAAAATTTCAAGCATATCAAATAAAATGAAAAACATATAAAATAACCTAGAAAAATTTAATCTTTCAGAGTTATGTAACAAAGTGAGCAGGGTTTTTCACCCAAGTTTTACCTACAAGACATGTATTTGTACAACTATAAAGCCTTTGTGTAGTACGCCTTTATTAAGTAGTTTTCTTTACAAAATCAGATACAAAAATTGCTCAAGGTTCTAATATTTGTCGTGGAAATTAGGATTTACTACGATCTAGCTAAATGCTTCAGTTGCAATGAAGGTCTCACATTAGCAAAGAATACCTTTAAATAGGCTACATTAGAAAAAAATACTATGGGCAAAACCATGAGTTGTGAAAAACATGAGCCAAAAGACTTTTATCCGTAAATTTATTGTTTTATTTTTATTTTATCTTATCTATTAATTATTAAAAAAAAATTAATGTAATTTTACCATTAGAAAAGAATACCATGAGCATAACCATGTGTTGCGAACCCTGGAGCCCAAAAACCTCCATCCATAAATTTAATATTTTATCTTAATTATTATTTATTTGTTATTATTGTATATATATATTTTTAATTAATGTAATTTAACCATTAGAAAACAATACTATGGAAAAAACCATGCATTATGAAAACCTAGAGCCCAAAAACCTCAATTTTATTTTAGTTTTATTTTAATTATTTTTATTTTTCATCTAAATTTAATTATCTTTATGTAATTTTACCAAATCAAAATAATTACGTAACATATCATATCTTATATATACTTATGAGCCAACATTTAAAAAATGTTAACATATAACTTCTATACATTTAACATCAAACACATACACATTTAACAACTACTGACTACACATCTCCTCCATACTAAACTACCTCTAAAGACAATTATATGCTTTAATATTATTTATTATATAGTTTCAAAACAAGATGGTGTGAATGTTCTCACTTTTCCAAGTTGCCAAAAGTGAGTATTAAAATTTCAGATTTAAAAGTATTTTTGATATTATACAAAATGGCCCATAGTTCAATATAAGGCATTATAATTATTTCTTAAATATAAAAGACTATTATATCCTATTAACAAAGTTTATAATATTATAAAGATTCAAAATAGGATGGAGTGAATGTTCTCACGTGTCTTAGGAGCTAGCTCTTAATTTAATAAGATAGATGGTCAATTATTTATTAATGATCAAGTGAGGTAGCATCTGATTTTATTTGAGAGTATTTTTTTTTAAATATTTAAATTTGATATTGGGAGTTTACTAAGGGAGAAATACCATATCACGTGTGTTTATATTGGAATATAAATTAAGGAAAAAATGGCATACTATATTGAGAATATAATAGGGGTAAAGGGTTTTTATATTGGTAGGTATAAAAATGGAGCTCATAGATAATAAAAAAATATGAAAGGGTATAAAAAATATTAATGAAAAAATGGATACCTACAATATATTGTGAAAGTAGGATTTTTCAAATTAAGAAGGCATATTGAGTTCTTATTAGTATAAGGTTAAATAACATGTTTTTTAAAGCTATTTTCAAATACGTAGTCAAATTAATGTTATTATTTAACATGTCATGAATGCATGTTTCATTGAGTAAAACCCCATGAAATTTGAGAAGAATATTTAGTTTCCTTATTTTGCTTGTTATTATATATATAATATATATATATATATTTCTATTAAATATAAGGGTATTATATTTATATCCATACATAAAATTATAATAAATTAATTTTCTTTTAAAATTTTAACCAAAAAAATCATAAAATTCTATGTTTAATATTTATTTGTGTTTATTGTAATACTTTTTAAGTCATATCAAATATGAATTCCATTAAGATTTAATCATATTTAATAATGATCTTTTAGAGAGGGAAGACACTCCTATTCAACATTTTTTTGTTTCTTTAGACGAGGGACTTCCCTCTTGTAGAGTTCACTCATTTATACAAGTCCATGTGAAGTGATAATCATCCATCAAAGTGCATGGTACCCATTCACTTCAATGGTTGGTCTAATATGATTTAATAGTATGTCTATTACATACATGGTTTACTTAGCTTCTTAATGAATTCCCTCTGAATGCATATAAAATTTTAGGATTTTAGTCACCTCCTAGAGTCTACAACCAATTCCATGTGCTGCTCTAAGATCTAACTAGTGCAATAGGTGCACCCATTCTTGGTTGATTGTTTCCCCTTGAGTCTTACCTTGTTCTAATACCTAAAACTATTATATACAATTTATTGGTCCCATGACATCACCCAAAATCCACAACCATCATATGATCCACACCTAGAGCATCTAACTGAGACACATCTCACTCTTACAAGTGTTAAAAACTCCTTATATAGTGAAGAACCTCCCACTTCAAGAAAATGCAATGGGTGCTCACTTCAAGTATTCAACTTATAAATTCCATGTGGATGTGCATAAGCTCTCCTCGTGCTCAAGCAATATCATTGACTAGTTTTTCTTTTTCACCAAAGAATGGGAATGCATGCACATATATCTTGGTTAAATTGAACTCACATATTGAACATAGAGGCCAAACCTTAAGTCGTATATACATCATAATTGGGTCACTTATTTCTCATCTTGGCCACACTGTGACATCCTCCATTCAACTTAGACATGCCAATTGAACTAATAGCTTAGACACACTAAGAAAGTTATACATTCAAACTCAAACACATCAAGTTGTCTAATTTTCAACTCAGAATAATTAAGCAAGTCACCAACACAAATACACTACGTGATTATCTTACCATTTCTGTCACAAACAAGAATTTTTTGACATTGTGACACACACATAATGGATATATTTATCATGTTTCATTAATCAATCCATGAAAAACATAGTATAAAATAAAAGGGTGTCATACTTGTGCAGATATAAACCCTTTGTAACATGCATATAAGCTAAACATTTGAGGATATTAGTTCCTTCACCACTACCAGTTTAATTGTATCCTTAAGCAACAACATATCCTCTATAAACAACAAACTGAACCAAATTTCTAGTACTTCAGATCTACCCACCATGTAGAAATGATTTTTTCAGGTATCTATATTTATGCCCCCTATAGCTTCATGGCTATTGTTGTAGAATCCATCGTCGTTTAAATTTCTTTTTTAATATTATCACAAAAAAAACAAATATTTTGTTTTAAAAAATCAAAAGAGAATGTGAAAGTCCGAAAGTAGTGATTTATTTTATATTATTGATGGCATTCAAATTCGATGTAAGGTGGTGCCCGAACCCATATATTAAAGTTCGAGCAGTATCACAAGATGTAAGCAAGCATGGGCTCGAGAAGCGGATAAAGTGCTCTGCGGGGGGACAATGAGCACGAGTTATAACTCAAGCTCAACCCCCGTAGTTGACCATGATGTCAAGGTGTTTGACTGAGATCTATGACCTAAGATTGCTGCGAGGGTTCAAGCCCGATGAACCTCCCGTACACTCCCTTCCCCCATAGCAGGCCACCCCCATTGCTTTACCCCATCTCACCTCCTCCACATTGTCTGCCACCCTCATTCATTACCGTCCATCTCATCCACCATACCCCATCACTTCATCTACCACTCGATGAATTAGTTACATTAATTACAAGTTTTTCCCTCTATTTGATTATCATATGTATAAAAGACAAGAAAAACCCCGTTGCATTAGCTTTTTGTTTTAGTACTAAGTAGCCTTACATCCAGTTCAACAGTCTGAGTCAACAACTGTCCCGACAATTATCATCAACAACTGTCACCAGTTATATTAATTACAGGTTTTTCCCTCCGTTCGATTATGATATGTATAAAAGACAAGCAAAACCCCGTTGCATTAGCTTTTTGTTTTAGTTCTAAGCAGCCTTGCATCTAGTTCAGCAGTTTGAGTCAGCAACTGTCCCGATAACTATCATCAACAACTGTCACCAACAACTATCACCTACAGTCACCATGGCCAAACAACCTCAGCAATGTACCATTATGGAGAAAGTGCAAGGAATGGATGATAGAGCAGACCAAATATGCATCCACAGGACCACCTACTCAAGCCACATATTCAAACAATGAGCAACAATCACCAATCATACTCTAATTTTTGTTACTTATTGTTATCTTATTTTCTTGAGAAGAATGAGATGTCTTTTACCCTCTAATGTAATATTCTGTAATGACTTTTACTTTAGATAATTAGAAGGTAGTTAAGCAGTTTGACAATTTTAGTAGTTACCAATTATCCCATGATGTATAAAAGAGGCAAATTATAGAAAATGGGTCTGAATTTTGAAGAACCTGGGGACTATACTATTGTATTTTTGATAAATTGATGATTAAGGAAAGAATCAGGAGTATTCCACACATTTTTGGGTATGATTTTGTAATTTCTCTGTTATGTGTCATCATGTTTATTCTTTTCTTTAAGTATGGTAATGGAGCTACAGGTCTTTGTTTACTTATATGAATGCAGTTAAAATTCCTTAAAAGAGCGCTCCTGTATTTAAAGTTTCTACTTCTATTATTATTTTAAGTTACATATAATAGTTTCTGGTTTCTGTGAAAAACAACATATTATCTCTAACTTCTCAAGGCATTCTTCACATAGCATTTATATGCAACATCACATGGCATTCAAAGATTTTCATGTCAGCTAATTATTAAGGGTTAAAAGTTAGGTCCTTCAGGTCCTTCATACGAGGATACATTATATAAATAAGTGACATGCATGAATAAAATTAATGTCTTAAGCACAATTTCTACACACCCAAGAAATTGGTTTCTTAAGGGACATCATTAATTGGTGTCGTTGTCGGGGACCGAAATTAAGAGCATTTTTCCTTGGGTTTTTAATATTTCCCTCTGGTTGTTCAGTGAGGAGGAAATATTTGGTTGTAGTAAACAGAAAACAATAACTCTGGCTTTAGAAAGGTCTCATATGAGGTTAGATACCTCACAACAAAAATCTCAAACCCTTTCAGATCTTGAGAGACTAGTTTCCAAGAGGGTTGGAAGGCCAAAAACTCCATTTACACCAAGTCCTACACTGTCTGCACCTGACAGTAGTTCAACACATCTTTCATCCAAACATTCACCTTTTATTGACCAAGAGTTACCTTTTACATCCACTTCATTTCAAGAACCCAACTGTCAAGAATAGTCTTTAGAGCCTGTTTCTTTCTCAGTATTCAAAAATATATCTTCTATAGTTGTTCAACCTGAACCCATAACTACGTTGCCACCTTTTCATACTCCATTCACTCCTCAGATATGTTCTACATCTATTGGTACTCAAGGTTCAGTAAGTTCAAGTGAAAATATGGTAGCACCTGCATTCTTGTTAAATAGGTATCCACCTATTTAGTTGCCATAACAGTTAAATCTAATGCCTCAAGAATACTTAAAAATCCCTCCTCATTTCTCTGGGGAGGATGAACAAACAATAGAGAAGCATATAGCAGTGTTTCGTAATTTTGCATAAAATCTCAATGTTGAACACCCGGATGTTGTTTTAAGACTTTTTGTGCAATCCTTGGATGGTGAAGCAAGAAAGTGGTTCAAAGGGCTTCCAAATAACTCTATTCCTACATGGGAAGAGATGGAGCACCAATTCACCTAGAGATGGGGAGAGAAACGAGATCATGGGTATTCACTTACAGATTTTAATGCTATTAAAAAGAAGTCTGATGAAAGTGTTGTTGAGTTCATCAGAAGGTTCAATAAACTTTACAACAGTCTTCCAGTGGAGATCAAGCACCCTCCTACTTCTACAAAAATAACTTTTGCAGGGGCATTTAAATCAGATTTTTGGTTCACATTAAGGGAGAGGAGATCCACAACCCTTGATAAGATCGAAACTAATGCTTTAGAAACTGATGCAAATCTAGTGGCTATAGGTAAAGCACCAAAGGCACAACCCACCCAAGATAAGGGAAAGGCCAAAGTGGAATCCTCTCAAAGTCAAACATTAGAGGATATGAATAATGTGATTAAAAATTTGTCTAGTAAATTGATTAAACTAGAGTTTGAGAGTAAGAAATCTCAGAGACAGGTACAACGAAATAGAAACTTTAACCCTCAATATAGAAGACAACCTCTGCAAATTTTGCAAAAAGAGAGAAAAGACCAAGATTAGGTTCAAGCACCACTTTACTTAGAGGCAGATCCCAATGAAGTACCAGAGCATTCCAAAGATCATGATGATCATATTTCCACATTGTATGCAGGAGATGAAGATGAACTATCTGTTGAGGGAGAAGAATATGAAATAGATGCCATTTATGATGAGAATCAAAATTGATGAATATTGGAAGCAATTTATAGATTTTAGGTAGGCAGAATTACATAAGAAATATGACTTGAGATCAAGGAAAAGAGCTAGAATTTAAGAAAATGAAGGTGAGCAGCAAGTTCTTGCTCCCCAACAAAAGGTGACTCCACAAGAACCACAACTTGCAAAACAATTAAATAAAAGAAAGCAAAAACAGAATATAAATAACAAAACTCAAATACTTCAAGGTGAGTCTTATCAAGATAAAATTGATAAAATTCCTTTAGAAAAAATTGTTTCCATTCCACAAGAGATTTCAGTGATGAAGAGAAATGAAGATGAAACTGAAAAGAATACCAAACAGGTCCACGTATTTAGTCTCACTAAAGAGTTAGAAAAAATCAGAATTCAGGTGCCCCTCACAAAGTTGGTCAATACACCAATTTATCAAAGAGAAATTGTTGAGTTTATCAACCTGTCACAGAATGTGAATATAAATGACACTGTGAATCTACAAGAAAATAAACCAATAGTGGTTTTTCCTCCACATGTGGAGGAGGTAGATTCTTCAACACCTCCTTTCTACATTTCTTTATTGATTCATGATTTCCTCTTGCATAATTTTATCTTTGATTCAGGAGCTTCACACAACATTATGCCACTATCAGTAATGAAAAAATTAAACCTACAAGTTACTAAGCCTTATAGAGACCTGTACTCTTTTGATTCAAATAAAGTCAAGTGTCTCAGGGTCATTAAATATATGGTGGTTTCATCAGCCCAGATCCCAGTTAGAAGCTTGGTAATGGATGTAGTGGTAGCAGATATCCCTGCTAGGTTTGGAATGTTGTTATCTAGGTCATGGGGGGCTAAATTGGGGTGAGTTCTGAAATTGGATTTTACTTATGCTATCATACCAATTTTTGGTGGAGAAGGGAGAAGGTTGTCCATCGAAACAAGATTTGTTAAAAAAATCACAAAGAACAGAGAAAGTAATTCACCTGTGTACAACCAAGAAAAAGATGACTTTTCTTGCTTCATGCTGCATGACAATGTAGAGTTGGCTGAAGATAATCATAGGTAGCTTACTTCAGCCTATGTAAATACAAAGCTGCAAACACAAGGGGTGTGGAAGTGCTTCTTTGATGGAGCCTATTCTAAAAGAGGAACATGTGTTGGTTTCCTTTTAATTACACCTGGAGGTAATATGATCCATTTTATTTTAAATTGGAGTTTGAAGCAACTAATAATGTGGCAAAATATGAATCCTTGATAATTTCTCTTCAAACAAAAAAACAAATGGGAGTCTAGTCTATTTTTGTTTTTGGAGATTCCGAGTTGATTATAAAGAAAATCAAAAATCATTGTCAAAAAAAGCACCATAGACTTAGGGCATAGAGAAATGAAGTGTGGGATTTAGTTGAGAATTTATTTGAGGCTTTCAACATACAATTCATTCCAAGAGATGGGAATAGGTTAGCAGACTCATTATCTGTGGCTGCTAGTACCTTTAGGCCTCCTATAAATCCAAGGCTGAGATATGAGGTTGAAATGAGGCACAGGCCTTCTGTTCTAGATAACATAAAACACTAGCAGGTTTTTGAGGATGATCAGCAGATTAAGGAATTCTTGACTATGATTGAATATTTTCAAGGCACCGAAATTGATCAAGATGAGGATGAAATGATAGAAGATGCAAAAGTAATTGATTTTAAAAATTCCATAGTTAATAAAAAAATTATTCAATTGAAAGATAATATTCTTCCAGGAGGACTTATCCCTCTTGAAAGACTTTTTAACTCTAATGATGTAGCTGTTAGTTCAGAGAAATCTTCATATGATGAATAGATTCAAGATCATAATATTGGAACCCAGAAGGAGCCCAAGTTACTCAAATTGTTCAAAGGATTTCCATTAAATTATAAAGAGAGATATATTGAGCTTTTCAAGAAGTACATTGATGTTTTTGCTTGGTCCTATGAGGATCTCAAGACATATGATGTAAGCATTATTCAGCACAAGGTTCCCTTGAAGGAAGGGATAAAACCATTTAAGAAGAAACTCAGGAAGATTAATCCTTTGCTTGCCATTGATTGAGAAAGAAGTTAAGAAACTTCTTGATGCCAAGATAATAGCTCCACTCCAATACTCTGACTAGGTGGCCAATTTACCACCTGTAAGGAAGAAAAATGGAGAAATAAGGTTATGTGTGGATTTTAGAAACCTGAATAAGGCTTCTTTAAAAGATAAATATCCATTACCTAAAATGGATCATGTGTTGTAGAAGGTAATTGGATCATTCAGAATGTCAATGCTAGATGGGTTCTCTGGGTATAACCAGGTGGTTTTTGATAAAGAGGATCAGAAAAAGATTGCCTTCACAACTCCTTAGGGAACCTTCATGTATGCTTGAATCCCTTTTGGGCTGATGAATGCAGGTGCAACATTTCAGAGGGCTATGGAAATTACATTTGTGGGTGATAAGTTTGTAGGGATATACTTGGATGATATAACTATTTTTTCTAAGTGAGGTGAGGAGCATCTGAACCATCTTAGAAAGACTTTTGAGAAATGTAGAAAATTTGGGCTTTCTTTGAATCCTAAGAAGTCTATTTTTGCTCTAGAAGAATGCAAACTGATGGGGCACATTGTTTCTAGAGATGGAGTCAAGATAGATCCAACAAGAGTGTAAGCTGTGCAAAAAATACCCCTGCCCAGGAGTAAGAAAGACATTCAAAAAATTATGGGAAAAATGAATTTTTTAAGGAGGTTTGTGTCCAATTATGCTGAAATTGTAAAAGAGATTACCAATATGTTGAAGAAGGAAAATGAAGTACATTGAACCAAGGAAGCCAGAGATTCATTCTCCAGGATCAAAGAAGAATTACAAGCAGCTCCCGTTTTAACTAGCCCTGATTATCAAAAGCCCTTTCAAATTTTTTCATTTGCATCACTTAATTCAATAGTCGTTGTTTTGTTACAGAAAAATGATGAAGGAAAAGAGAAACCAGTTTCTTTGTTTAGTAAGATTCTCAGAGATGCTAAACTCAAATACAATATCCTTGAAAAACAGATATATGCTTTGGTAAAAGCCCTAAAGGCCTTCAGGACTTATGTGTTTCATTCACACGTCATAGCTTATGTGCCAAATGCTGCAGTAAATGATGTCTTAGTCCAGAGTGAGGTGGAAGGAAAAAGAGGAAAATGGATAGCTAAGATCCAATAGTATGACCTGGGCACAAAGCCCACAAAGCTAGTGAAAGGGTGGGGATTGGCAAAGATGTTGAAAGAGTCAAATTTTCAGGCATTAGGAATCAACTTGCTAACACCTGTAAATGAGGAAATAATTGAAGAAGGTGAAGAAAAATCAAACCCAGGTATGAAGATTCGATATAAATTTTTATGTTTAGAATGGTACAAGCACATAGTTCATTATTTATGTTTTCTCTCTTGTCCCCAGTCAATTGATAGAAGAAGATATAGAGCATTAAAAATCAGGGCACAACCATACGTGATTGTTGAGGGCTGATTGTATTGGAAGGATCCTATGGGAATTTTGTTATTATGTTTGACAAAAGATGAATCTACAGAGACAATTAAAGATTATCATGAGAAGTTATGTGGTGGACATTACAGTTGGAAAGCTACTGGACATAAATTCCTCTAGGTAGGCTTTGATTGGCCCAACTTGTTTGGTGATATATATAAGTTTGTCAGAAGTTGTCAGAAGTGTCAGTGTTTTGTTGAGAAGAAGAGGTTAGCTCCCTTGCCATTAATCCTAGTCTTCATAGAAGAACCATTCAGAAAATGGGGACTAGACTTTGTTGGAGAAATTAACCCACCTTCAAGTGGACAACACGAGTGGATTATTATAGCTGCTGATTATTTCACCAAGTGGGTAGAGGCTATACCTACTAAAAAGGAAAATGACCAGGTGGTGATGAAATTTTTAGAAGAAAACATTTTCAGCATATTTGGGTGCCCTCTTAAAATCATAACTGACAATGCTCAGGTGTTCAATTCAATTAAGTTTGTTGCTTTTTGTCAGAAGTATAATGTCATTTTATCTCATTCAACAACTTATCATCCTCAAGGAAATGGGTTGGCTAAATCCACTAACAAAACATTGACAAAAATTATTAAGAAAACTATTGCAGAGAATCAGAAAGACTGCGATTCAAAAATAAAATTTTCTCTTTGGGTTGTCCGAGTGACTACAAAAAGGTCTACAGGTAAATCACCTTTTGAGTTAGTGTATGGAACTCAAGCTCTTTTTCCTAGTCAGCTTGTGAAACCTGTGATTGCAATGATTCGGGAGACAAAAGAGGAACCCAATGCTCTGATAAGAAGGATGCATAAGTTAGTGGAGTTGAGTGAGAGAAGAGATAAGGTGAGAGATAATTTGATTATGTATCAATAAAAAATGAAGGGCATTTTTGACAGAAAAGCCAAGAAATTGATTTTAAAACTAGAGACCTGGTGTTAAGGTGGGATACTAGAAGAGAAGATAAGGGCAAACATGGGAAGTTTGATCCTCTCTAGTATTGCCCATTCAGGATTATAGAAGAAAGCACAAATAATACATTCTTCCTGGAGAATCTTGATGGTGAAACTTTACAACCGCCTGTCAATAGGCAGTACCTCAAATATTATTTCCAATTCTGAAGCACAAGCATCTTGTCATTGTAGATACCTGAGTGAATTCATTGTAGAATTTCCATAGAATTAAAATTGGCAAAACAATATATGACTCCATGCTCAAGGTGAATTCATTGATCTGCATATCTTAGTGCTTCTACGGCAAAAGCACTGTCCCCAGGTGGAGCTAGATGTTGTAGCATCCATCGTCATTTAAATTTCTTTTTTAATATTATCACAAAAAAAATTAAATATTTTGTTTTAAAAAATCAAAAGAGAATGTGAAAGTCCGAAAGTAGTGATTTATTCTATATTATTGATGGAATTCAAATCCGATGTAAAGTGGGGCCCCGATCCGTATATTAAAGTTCGAGCAGTATCACAATATGCAAGCAAGCATGGGCTCGAGAAGTAGATAAAGTGCACTGCGGGGGGACAACGAGCATGAGTTATAACTTAGGCTCAACCCTCGCAGTTGAC
This sequence comes from Pinus taeda, assembly GCA_000404065.3. Taxonomy (NCBI): domain Eukaryota; kingdom Viridiplantae; phylum Streptophyta; class Pinopsida; order Pinales; family Pinaceae; genus Pinus; species Pinus taeda. Next base: position 13,886 of record APFE030227291.1, on the reverse strand, counting down.
CATGACGTGAAGGTGTTTGACTGAGGTCTACGGCCTGAGATTGCTGTGGGGGTTCAAGCCCGATGAACCTCCCGTACACTCCCTACCCCCCCTGCGGGCCACCCGATCCTTTACTCCATCTCACCTCCTCCACGTTGTCTGCCACCCTCATTTATTACCATCCACCTCATCCACCATGCCCTGTCACTTCATCTACCACTCCATTAATTAGTTACATTAATTACAGGTTTTTCCCTCTGTTTGATTATCATATGTATAAAAGACAAAGAAAACCCCATTGCATTAGCTTTTTGTTTTAGTACTAAGCAGCCTTGCATCCAGTTCAATAGTCTGAGTCAACAACTATCCTAACAACTATCATCAGCAACTGTCACCAACAACTGTCACCTACAGTCACCATGGCCAAACAACCTCAGGAATGTATGATTATGGAGAAAGTACAGGGAATGGATAATAGAGTAGACCAAAGATGCATCAGCAGGACCACCTACTCAATCCACAAATTCAAACATCGAGCAACAATCACCAATCATACTCTAATTTTTGTTACTTGTTGATATCTTATTTTCTTGAGAAGAATGAGGTGTCTTTTACCCTCTAACGTAATATTCTGTAATGACTTTTAGTTTAGACAATTAGAAGGTAGTTAAGAAGTTTGACAGTTTTGGTAGTTACCAACAATCCCATGGTGTATAAAAAGAGGCAAAATTATAGAAAACGGGTCTGAATTTTGAAGAACCTGGGGATGATACTATTATATTTTTAATAAATTGATGATTAATGAAAGAATCAGGAGTTTCCACACATTGTTGGGTATGATTTTGTAATTTCTCTATTATGTGTCTTCATGTTTCTTCTTTTCTTTAATTATGGTAATGAAGTTGCAGGTCTTTGTTTACTTATGTGAATGAAGTTAAAATTCCTTAAAAGAGTGCGCCTATATTCAAAGTTTCTACTTCTATTATTCTTCTAAGTTACAGATAATAGTTTCTGTGAAAAACAGCATATTATCTCTAACTTCTCAAGGCATTCTTCACACAACATTTATATCCAACATCACATGGCATTCTGAGATTTTCATGTCAGCAAATTATTAAGGGTTAAAATTCAGGTCCTTCAAGTCCTTCATATGAGGATAGATTATAAAAATAAGTGACATGCATAAATAAAATTAATGTCTTAATCACAATTTCTACACATTCTTCACATAGCATTTATATCCAGCATCACATGGCATTCTGATATTTTCATGTCAACTAATTATTAAGGGTTAAAATTCAGGTCCTTCAAGTCCTTCATATGAGGATACATTATACAAATAAGTGACATGCATAAATAAAATTAATGTCTGAAGCACAATTTCTGCACAATTTCTACACAGCCAAAAAATTGGTTTCTTAAGGGACAACAACTTCAACCACCACTATTGTTCACCCTAGCCACTGTCAAAGTCATGGTTCTCATAGTATGGTCCCTAGTAAAAACAAATCCAACTTCAAGGAGACCCAAAAGAAAAAATGACTTGAAAATCTCATCTAGATTGAATCCTTCATCATAGAAACCCTAATGCTTCTTACATCTTCTCCAATGTTTGTTAGAGAAATTTTGAGGTCTAAAATGAGCCTCGACACAAATGTACAACCAAAATAAACTTTATAAGAACCAATAGGATTCAAGATGATGATGCCAACCATGGGGGATGATTCACCATTTTTGGAGGTTAAAAGTAAATAGATAAAAAAATAAAAAAGTTAATTTTTCAATGCATATTTTCAACTTATCTCCCTGCATTTTTACTCAAATTTCAAGAGGGAACACTCGTTGGATGCATAATCTAACTATGCATCCAAGGAGTACCCATGTTTCATACTTTCGATGGAACCTGCTATAAAAAATATGAGAAATAAATTAAAAATGTGATTGCAAACATATGTTTTCTTGTATTTCTCATTTTTCATGTAGAAAGGTTCATCAAAAGTATCAAACATGGGTAGTTCGTGGATGATGAACTAAATTATGCATCCAACAAGTGATCTCGCTCAAAATTTGAGTAAAAACATAATGAGATAAGTTGAAAATACGAGTTGAGAAAGTAATTTTTTTCTTCTTTCCCTCTAAAATTTGATGATGTAATGTAATCTTATTTTATTATTTCCACTATTATTTTATAATTTCTTTAGAAGGCCCATTTTAGATCTCAAAATTTCTCTAATAGTTGGACATAATCCCTTAAGATTTTTGTCCTAAAATAAAATTGTACATAAATAAATTAGGATGATGAAATGGCCCTTGAGTAAGGAAAAAAAGACACATTTATTTATATAAATTTTATCACTCATTAATTAAATAAATCACTTGGGAGTTACCCATCCTCGCCTGTAATGGTATCAGAGACAAGCCTAGGCATTTTCCCCCTCTTTGTAACTCCTTTATTTTCTTGCTCCTCCAGCCCCTTGCTACATGTGCTCTGTTAGTATACCATCACTCAAATGTATCTAATCTCTGATCACTTAGACCTATTGAAATATCCTCCTCCCATGTCTACTTGTCTTTATGTGTATTTCTCACCTAGGTCTATGAATTCCTCAATTTTGGTATATGCATTCTTGAAAGCTTCATACAAACAATTAGAGGTGTTCAATGAGGTGAATGAGTGTGCAAAGGAACACCCCACTAACTTCATTGTATTCATGCATATAAAAGTCCTCACCTTCCTCTTTATGTATCCTTCTATTTGATAGTACTTATCAACCCTTGAGATTCCTTCTAGGTTGACTAGAATTTTCCCTCTAATGTGTTCTCAACTTGGTGAACCCAACTTGATGTTTCTTGTCTCAACTTGGAGTTATAATGAAGGTCTAGTAGACTTGGTGTTATAGTTCCTAAAACTTTCTAACTGCATTCAATGGCACACCATTTCCAATCCTCAATAGCCTTTTTCCTTTCCCAGATCACACAAATTTATTTCCATTTTGATGCACTAATATTTGTTTACAAATGGGGAAGGGATGCAATTGCAGCTAAATATTTTTAGTAAAACCACATTGATTGCAATCTCTTCCATTGAATTGAAAGTTTTTTTTTTAATAATTTGATATGCATTACTTCTTGGTAGACTATATGATATGTTTGCATAGCATTTTTTTCTATGTTTATCACTTATCACACAATGGCATACAATGTAGTAGAAGGTATTCATTTTCTAATTTATTTTAGTTTGGAAACTATTGATGCAACTTGTTGATGCAAACATTGTTGTGCTAGTTCAATTAGTTAACAATTATTTTTCTTATGTTTAAAGATGCATTCCCTCATCTTTTTTGTTATCTTAGTGCTCTTTGGCAAGGAGGACTACTAATAATGGTCTAGAAAGATCAAACACACCCTCAATTTTAACGACTTGTGGAAAGGAATCAATGAAGGAGAGGAGGAAAACCCACCTACCAAGCCCACATCAAATAATGTTCCACTCATTTGGAGAACAAGGACAAAAAATCCTATACCTCAATTGTTGATTTTCTAAGTGAAGAATTGGGTTTCCATATATTTTCCATTAAAATTAATATCATGCAGTAAATAAGTGAAATATCTATATGACTGACATTTATAAACGTAGCTTGTTGAGTTGATGGTCAAATCCTTCAACCATGATTTCAAATATGACAATTCCCTGGCCCAGAACTATGAAATAAATGCCATCAAGCATGATATAGATGTCAATGGAGAGAAGATAGGCATTCATGCCATAACCTTCACTAAGGCAATCTAACATACATACTCTCACTATATTGAATCCCTACAAGCTAGTGACCAACTTAAGTCCATTAATTCTAACTCTCTAACGAGGAAAATTGAAGAAAGAGAGAAGGTGTTTAGGAAGAGGAAGGCATAAACTTAGTTCCTTAAAAAAGAAATGCGCCTTCTTTAGGAATGGAATAATCAGTCACATTATTATCCCAAAGTAAGTTATAGTAGAAGAAAACATGAAAGAAAGAATTTGAGAGGCAGGGGGAAAACACCATCAAGGAGAAAAATATTGTCTTCATTGCATTCGTTATGGTAGAGATAGGCATGATGCGTCAACGTGCACAATCCTTTGTGAGAGAATTAATGAAAAGAAAAATAAAAAATAAGCTAGAGACGAAACACTAAATATAGTTAAAGGTAAAGCATTTGAATCTCCTCATTATATTATTGCTCATTTGTAACCACCCCTCCCAACATTTACCCTCTTTTACAAGCTCTTAGGATAAATGTGAGGTTGAGTGCTACTATGACATGACCTAACCTTCAAGTTCCAACTATGGAAGTGGGGCCTACAATCTGACCACAAACTGACGTCCCTCAGAGACCACAAACCACTCAGGAGGCTGCAAACCACCCTAAGTTGTCAATCCCTGATATGGAACCCTTTTCATTGACCTAACCCCATAATATCACCATTGGCATACCCTAAATGCAGTTATGATGCTATAGACGCACTCATAAGCCTTCTTTCATGCATTTATGACCTAAAATTCCCAGTTATGTGCCACTGGTTCTGAGTTCTAAGCCACTTTTCCAAGCTAACCTCCATACCACTGCTAAGAACTACATGTAACTTTCCACAATCATAATTAAGATGACAACAATGCCAAACATTCAAAATTGAATCTATAACTTGACCTACACTGCCTACTACTCATTACGAAATTCGTCAAACATATGGTATACTTGTAGGTTACATGTCAAGAATGCATATCTAATATTAAATATTTGAACTTCATCTGAGAATCACCAAGAAGGTCTAATGACCTCTCAAGTAGTTTCAACCACAATTGTTATCCCATGCATTCATCAACCATTTGAATACTTATCAAATAATGAACAAGAGCCATACTTAGAGCAAATCATATAACCATGCTTATAACCAACATATAACTAGAAAAATAACCATGAAAAATTAGCCATAAAATCCACATAATAAGAAGTACAAGTGCTCATAGATCACAATAAATTAATCTTATTAGATTATGCAAAAACCAACCAAGTGAGGGACTTTCATGTACCACCCAACCATCAGTTGGGATGAACCAAATCTTTCTTTCATCCAATCACCCTTGTGCCATATTCAAAGAATTAATGTGGTATCTAATGGCATAAACTAAGAAATAATCAACTAGGGACTCCAGAGTTTAGACCAACTCTACCCTCAAGCTACCATGATATCACCTAAACCAATCTCGAGATCACAAAAGAAAACTAAGTTTGGATGCCTTAGAATTTATTCACCATACATGAGAAATTTTCTTGTCTCCACCCACCTGTTGAGGACTTCATGTAGAAAACCATCTCCAACCCCAACCCTTGGGAATGTTCTTGAGACCACCTCACTCGGTTCCAAAAACTTATGTAAATCGAAAGCTCAACCAAGAATGAATCCTATCACACCATGGCTATCCAGGAAATGGTAAGCCAAGGTTGAGACCACTATCAAACTAGACAGACCCATGACAATGAAAACAAATGATCCAAATAAACAAATTCATGTACCATGCATTCACACCTTAGATAGGAAATCACATATGCAACCTTTTACCTGCAAAATCCTCATGTTGAATCTGTTGTTCCAACCTTCTCCTTGTTTTCCTTCACTTTCCTTTGCTTTCCCTTTCTCCAAATCCTAGTAAATTCCAAAATGCTCCAATAATACAATAAGTGTGCAAGAATGTATGAGAGAGAGAATGAAAGGAGAGAGTCAAACTGAATTGACAAAAGTTGTGAACTGATCTATGATGTTTTTTATTATTGATGTTTCTTTTTCCTTAATATTTTTCCATTTTCCTCTAATTTTGCTTGCATGCATATTTATGTCCCTTCACCTTCCTGTTCTCCTATTTTCCTTTATTTTCATAATTAAATGTAATTTATTGTCTCTTTGTCTTTGCCAATTTCCTTTGTCATTATTAAGGCACAAGTGATGCCAAATAATGTGTTTTCCCAACATTCATATTAGAATATGTGTCCCATGTCCTTGGTATTATTTTGGCTTCATTATCCTTTATTACATGAACCTTTAACCCGAGGCTATTACAAACCCCTCCCCCATAGGGAACACTATCCTTAGTGTTTTATGACACCCATGACCAACAAACTGTTGGAAACAATATATAATGCCTATGAATATTTATAATGTAGCTCCATGCAATATTTACAATGACATACAATTGAAAAACAAAACAAACATACCACTTATCAGAGATTTATAACACAACTCATTGTGGTATTTACAATAACAACCATATATATATACCAAAAATAATTTTCTTGAAATAACAAATAATTAAGGATACAAAGCCCACATATGATTAGCCATCTCTCATGTAGCTTCATTGGTCCCAATGTGCTTCCATTGCACTTAAAATTTCTCTATTGCTCAGTTATGGAACATGAGTTGTTTCCACTACAATAAGGATTGATTTTTTGGCTGGAATTCTCCCTCTGGTTCCACGTGCAATACATACCAATCAATCACATGATCAACATCCTACACATATCTCTTAAGAAATTAAACATGGAAAACATCATGGAATTTCACTATTGGTGGTAGTGCAAGATTGTAGGAAACTTTTCCAATCCTCTCAAGGATCTCAAAAGGACCCCAATACCGAGGTTCCAACTTGGCACATGACCCAATCCTCAAGGAGCTCCTCTTGGGCTTGATGCACAAGTACACATGTTCCCCAACTTGAAACTCCTTGAATGCCTTATTTTTATCTACATAAATCTTTTGCATGTCCTGTGCTACCCTCAAATTCCTTTTAATAACTTGCATTTCTTGCTCCATCTCAGCGAACATATCTAGTCCAATCAACACCATATTCATTGGATCACTATAGCTTATAGGAGTATTAAAACTCTGCTCGTAAAGAGCCTCAAATGGAATCATCTTTAATTATTCCTGATATCCATTATTATATGAAAACTATACCTCTTAAAAATACTCATATCACTTCCTCTGCTAATGTATGACATACATTCTCAACATGTCCTCAAGAATCTTGTTTGCCTTCTCTGTCTATCCATCTATTTGTGGATCATAAGTTGTACTAAAATTTAACTCTATTCCCAAACTTGCAAAAAACGCCTTCCAAAACCAAGAAGTGAAATTGGAATCTCTGTCTGATATAATATTCTTGGGAACACCATGCAAACTCACTACCTCCTTGATGAATATCTAAGCTACCTTGCTAGAGGAATTAATAGACTTAACTGCAATGAAGTGAGCTACCTTAACTTGTCAACCACAAGCATGATGGAATCATGTTGCTTTGATGTCCTCAAAAAACTTGTAATGAAGTTGATGAGCCTCTAAATTAGACATAAATTAAGGCCCATCTAACCATCCTTCAGCACATTAAACCTATCTTTTTGCATTTTATAATGTATTTTTAACTTTAATATGTTCATTATGAAGGTTTATGGATAATTGCATATTTGTGCCTAACATTATTTATTTTTGTGGAATATTGTGAGAATATTGGGCAGATTATGAAGATTTGGAGGAGGAGATAATTTAGGGACTTGCTCCCTAATACATGAGGATCAATATTAAATAATAAATCAACAAGATATTCTGGAATCATGGAACAGATTGTGGAGCTCCAATGATTGAGAAAATCTAGGAATGTGTTCCTTATCATTTAATGCACATTCCTAGTATTAGGAACCAGATCTACTAATCAAGGGATTTTGGTGGGGAAAGCTTCCTCCTTTCATGGGGAATTATTCCTAATAATTTTGTGTAAGTACCAAGTCAAATTTTCCTATAGGGGTAGATTTGTATTACTCTTCTTGTGGAGATAACTCATATTTTTGCATCTCCACTGCCATTTCTTGTAGGAATGTAGTTGTATTGATGGAAACAATGAAGATTGGTGTCATGTTCAACTTCTAAACCTTGATCGCCTTTATAGGAATTAGAGTTTACTTGGGTTTAGCCATCCCAAGAGCCTCAAAGCTTTTTTGTATCATTTTATTTTATTCTTTTCACTTCTTATTCACATGCATCTCTTGTTCTTGTTTATTTCTATTTTTGCATTTAGTATTAATGATTTCTTGTTGCAATATTGGGTTAAATGGTTGATGTAAGTTATTTTGTGGTATAACAAGAATAATTTCATCCTTGTAAAATATTTGGAAGGACATATTAATCATTGAGAAACTTCAATTAGTTTGCTTGTTCCCAAATCTATATTTCTAGAATTCCTTTGTGACAAATAACAATAAATTTATGCTATTTTTTAGAGCATGGTAATGCACTTAAATCGAGTTGGTTACACTTGCATTAGATAAAAGAAAAAAACTAGTTAATAAAAAAGAATTACCCCATTGCATTTTCACTTGATTAGGTTAGGCATTTGATAGATGTACTAGCTCACTAGTTCTTGAATTTCTGGATTTTAGACTAGTAATTTTCTGCTATTTTTTAGCATGGGTTAACAAAGGTCTTTTTGAATGTTTCCACTTGGAATGGAAACCTAAGACATCCTAGTCAATAAAAAATTTGTCCCATCCAGTTTGGATTTTATTTTGTTGGCTATTCGATGAATTATAACTCCCTATATCAAATTTGTTGTTTCCTATAATAGTACGACAGGAAACCTTGTAGTAGCCTTCCAACATGCATATACTTGCCCCAATTTGCTCAAGAAGCTTGGTTATTGTCCCTTAGGGTTGAATCAAGACCCCGAGGCTCTAAATAAATGATTAGGAAAGAATAAAGACCACTTAGGACTTGCCTCTTTACCCATGCAAAACATTTCAGCGATTTGGACTAATAGACAGATTTATGAAATGGGTAAGACAATAACGATTTTATTGATTGCCAAATCCAATGAAATTTGTTAATGGATCTAAAGTATTTGAAATTTAATGGTTGACAATTAGTTCATGATATTTACTTTATGCAATTAGAATAGGTTTCTTTCCTTGTACTTTCTTTCTTGCAATAGTTCGAGGTTTCCATTTTCAGCATTTCATTTTCTTCAATTAGTTTAGGATTTGACTTCAGTACATGCACTCCATTACATCATGACAGAAAAGGAAGAACACATTTTATGTTGAACATATAGTTTCGATACCTTTTAATTTTGTACGAACTCAGGGTTGATAATTAAAGTTGGTAGCCTTGGGAGTTGTAGCATTCTTGTTGCAATGTTGAGGCTCATCACTTTTTGGCATTGTCATCAGGGAGGTGTCAAAATATGCATTGTTTTTTTCCCTAGTTGATTCATTTCTTTTACCTTATGAAAAACCAAAAAAATTCATTAGCCATCTTTCATTTAAAAAATAGAAAATTTGATTGCATTAGTGTTTTCATTCAATCATGAAAACAAAACAAAAAATCTCCAACACCAAACCCCCCATTTGATCACATGGTGTAGTAAGAGCCACATCACCATCCACTTTTACAGGTAGAACAAGAAGAGATGAAAAATAATGTAGAAGAAATGGATGGAGATGATGACAATGAGGAAGATTCTCTTCGATTTCCCATTCAAGATACTGATGGTAGTGTGCACATGAAGAACATCCCTCCATCTTTTCTTCCAAAATTTCATGGTCTAAGGTCAGAGGATCTGGAATCCTTTCTCTTTGAGTTTGAAATTGTTTGTAGATCTTTTGGTTACTTATTAAAAACTCAAAAATTGAGATTGTTTCTGGCAACATCGAAGGATAGAGCTCTTAAATGGTTCGTGAGTTTAGGGACTAATTCAATAAGATCATGGAGTGAGATGCAAAAGATATTTCTAGAAAAATATAAAGATCATGATCTTAAAGAAGAAATCTTTAAAATGAATCAAAAGGAAAATGAGAGTCTAGAGGATCTAATAGAGAGGTTCAAGTATAATGTTAAGAGGGAAAAACTACATCATTTAGGATCCGACAAACTAAAAACCCTCTTACTTAGAACAATTAGGGATGAATGGATTCATCTCCTTGATCTCATGAGTAAAGGTGATGTATACCAATTATCATCTGATGAAATTTGTGAAACTTGCAAACACATATCAAGAGGAAGGGTAAGAATAAGTCAATCTACATCAAGATCGGTAAGTCAAACTAAACTTGAAAATTTTCTTGATAACTTTGAAACATAAATTCTTAGCAATCTAAGTGAACAAGTAGAAATGTTAAGAATACAAAATGAGAAAAAATAAGATGTTTATATTTATGTTGCCCATTCAGAACCACATGATGTTATATATTACCCATCATTACCAAGGTTGAAGGAATTTTACCAAGAGGACAATGGAGCAACTCAGTCACCAAAGCAGCTATGTTATGTAGGTCCATGATGACCATGGCAGCCTAGTCAACCTATTATGATGCAAGAGCCTAATTCAAAATTTCAAGGTTATGCATATCCATCTCAAAGTAATTGTAAGACACCCTTTCCTTGGAAACATTGGCCATCTCAACCCCAAAACCAATATTGGCAACAAGGTTGGCAAGGAACTTATGGGAGCCATCCACAATTTCCTTAACATTTTCCTCAATATCCTCCATAAACAACTCCATGTTATCCCTACCATCCACCTCCACCAAAACCGCAACCCCAACCACATCCATCTCAAATACCTACTCCTACTCAACTACCTCTAACACCATTTCAAATCCCACACAATGAAGTAGCCCAACCCATTTACAATGTTTAGGTACAAAAATTCCAAACATCTCCTTTTGATTTAAGTGGTATTCACCATAGCTCATGAAGGGTATTGCAAAAAGGAGATTCTCTTGATATCATTGAAGGACCACATCCATAAGAAGAAGATTCCAATGAGAATACCAAAGGATCATGGGCTGCATTTGATGAAGAGTAGATATCAAAATCAAACATTGAGAAAGCTCCATGATGGTTACCTTCAAATCCTCCATGTGTTCAAGGGAACAATGAGAAAAAAGAGGAATATTTGAATTTCATGGAAGAAGAATACATACAAGATGATACAAATCAACAAGTGGACTAGGGGCATCACAACTATATTGAAATATTGTTCCAGACAGTCACTAAGTTGCAAGAAGATTTGATATCATCAAAGGCAAAGCATTCGGCCTCTTACATTTAGGTACATGTCAAAGAATACATTTCAAGCCTACACATCATTTTATCTTTAGTCTTGATGTGCACTTGGCTTCATTAGAAGTATTCCTACACTTGAAAATGAATTTGTTTTTTCAGGTACAGTAGGATAGGAAAACAAATAAAAATTGAAAAACAAGAGAAAAATTACAAATCTCAAGTGAAAACCTTCTTTGAGGTGCTTGCAATTGGCTCATTGATTGAAAACCTCCATGAGGCGGTCAATGGGTTGGGAAAAAAGAAAAAGAAAAAAACATATTAGGTGAAAACCTTATTTGAGGAACCTAGGAAAACCTACGAGTTGAAAACCTCATTGAGGCGGCTAGTAGGCCTAGAAGAAAAAAAAGGAAAAAACAAAAAAAAAATTGCTCCATGTATCTCTCTGATGAATGTAGGTGCTCTTCAAGATCTGCAAGTAACAAAAACAAGTTGGCACCAAGAAAAGAAAATTTGGTCAAAATTCTAGTCAAACTTGGACTTTCTCCTCCTTTTCTCAGACACTCCAGAAGGACCAAGGCCATGCAAATCCATCACCATCATCTATTTCCACCATCTGCTCATCATTCCCAAGCTTTTACCACTCATTTTCCTTGTTCTCCTAAAATACTACAAGAATGCTTTGTTTTACTATAGGAAACAGAAATACATAGAGCAGAAAACAATTTTTTTCATATCTTGAAAACCATGCATCCATTTGCCAATTTGTTTCATAGGAGATGCATGTGGATGATGGTAACACGCTTAAGCGATTTCAGTGAATTTTTGTGCACAATTTTTGAGAAATCAACTTCCATCACCTAAAATAATTTTTAAATTTTCTCGATATTTGTGCATCCATTTAAAATGTTATTTCATGGGGAGATGCATATGGATGATGGTAACATTACCAAGCAATTTCAGCAAATTCTAGTGCATAGTTTCCAAGAAATCGACCTCCATCAACTTCAACCATTTTTATTTTTTCTCGATATTTGTGTATCCATTGGACAAACCGTTTTTTATGGGGAGGTGCATAAGGATGATGGAAACATGCTCAGAAAATTTCAGGTCAATCCATTCTGTCGTTTGGGAGATATGGAAACAAAAGGTAAATCTGTTGTTTTCTGCAATACTACTACATGATGTCCTAGTTCTACTACAAGATGCCCTGTTTTACTACAAGAAACAGGCCGAAATATTAGGAGATGGTAGGAAAGATAGAAATAAGTGTGGGAAATGTATCTAATGGTGGAATAAGGTATAGGAAATGTGAACATCACCCATAGACAAACCCATCACTCTAAGAAGGTCGTATTTGACTAAGACAACTTACTCTTGGTAACTGGAAGACATAGGTTTAGAATCACCAAGCTATGCAGACTTGTGAAGAAGTAAACAAAGGAAATTATCACCTCCATAGGACCATGGTTCAATCATCAACTTAGTAGTAGAATGCATGCCTTTCCAACAACCATCAGGTAGGTACATGTATGCAATATGTTTGACCTCTTCCCTTGAGCATATTACAGTTAGAAATTTGTTGTCAATGCATGAGAGATGAGATCTTATAAGCTAAGGATGGGTCAGTAATATCGACCTCCTTCAACTAGTTAATTGCAACTCACTCCTTCACTCATGCAAAGTGGAAAAGTCAAATTATGAAGGGTGATGATTTTGAGGAATAGGGACAACAATTAAAAGAAGACATTTGTGCAAAGGCCAAGTCATCATAGCATTCCAACCCCTCCATCCAATTCATATCTAGTATTTATCCAACATTCATCCATCCCATTTCATAAGAAAAAAATTAATATTTTTCAAGAACAAACCTTACACTCTATCTCACCCTGAAAATTTCTTGAAAAAACAAACAGAGCACCCTCTCCATTTTCTCAAACCTACACTACTCCCTTTGAGCCCTAACATCATCCTCCAACCCCTCTACATCATTTCTCATCACTCCCATATAGTTAGAAGACCATGAAGGAAGAAGGAATGACTACTATAGGAAGACAAAATGTTGCTACAAGAAGGAAGAAAGGAACAAATTGTGCTAAAACCCAAAATGACAGTGACTAAGGGAGACATAATCAAAACAGAGAACTCCAAGGCCATAAGGAAATCATCTAGGCCATAAAAGAGAAGAAGAAGGCAACAAAAGGAAATAATACATTCACCATCAAAACAAAACTCAAACTGCAGTGATGAAAAGAGGTTTTCGAGGAGGTCTCTAATCTCTTTCTAGCTCTTGTCCAATGCGTAAAAGATGTTATAGAAATGGGAAAAAGGCATGGAAGTCAAGTTGAGGGCCTAGCCTAGGCCCAACCTATCATTTCTGCTCGAAATAGGTTTAAACGGGGTTTTCTGTAGTACTACAGGAACTGCTACAACATTTCCTGTAGTTTTTACAGGAATTACTACATGATGTCCTAGTTCTCATCTAAAGGCATTTTGAAGGTTTCAGAGGTGTCCAAATGGTGGAACAAGCTACAACAAAACCAGCGATTTGCGCCAGATTTAGCGCCAGATTTTAGTGCATTTTTTTTGTAATTGTGATGAGCAACCTGGCGCTAAATCTGGCTCTATTGTACAATTTTTAAAGCGTCCTTTTTTGCGTTTGATTTTGCATCCTTTTTCACTCTAGATTTTGCATCATTTTTTGCACCAAACTAAGCATCATTTTTTGCGTCAAATTTTGAACCAAGATTGGCATCTTATTTTATGACAGGTTTTACTTCTAGTTTTGTGTCATTTTTTGCATCTATTTTTCATTGTCTTT